>MRSW03000625.1:0-25883 GCA_001923025.3 Taenia multiceps
AGATTTGATGGTTAGATTGAAGAAATTTAGCTTCACATTCATCGATTTAGCCACACGTGAACTCAGATTGATGGTTAGATTGAAGAAGAAATTTAGCTTCACATTCATCGATTTAGCCCACGTGAAACTCAGATTGATGGTTAGATTGAAGAATTTAGTTCACATTCATCGATTTAGCCACGTGAACTCAGATTTGATGGTTAGATTGAAGAAATTTAGCTTCACATCATCGATTTAGCCCACGTGAACTCAGATTTGATGGTTAGATTAAGAAAATTTAGCTTCACATTCATCGATTTAGCCCACGTGAACTCAGATTTGATGGTTAGATTGAAGAATTTAGCTTCACATCGTCGATTTAGCCACGTGAACTCAGATTGATGGTTAGATTGAAGAAATTTAGCTTCACATTCGTCGATTTAGCCCACGTGAACTCAGATTGATGGTTAGATTGAAGAATTTAGTTCACATTCGTCGATTTAGCCCACGTGAACTCAGATTTGATGGTTAGATTGAAGAAATTTAGCTTCCATTCATCGATTTAGCCCACGTGAACTCAGATTTGATGGTTAGATTGAAGAATTTAGCTTCACATTCATCGATTTAGCCCACGTGAACTCAGATTTGATGGTTAGATTGAAGAAATTTAGCTTCACATTCATCGATTTAGCCCACGTGAACTCAGATTTGATGGTTAGATTGAAGAAATTTAGCTTCACATTCATCGATTTAGCCCACGTGAACTCAGATTTGATGGTTAGATTGAAGAAATTTAGCATTCATCGATTTAGCCCACGTGAACTCAGATTTGATGGTTAGATTGAAGAAATTTAGCTTCACATTCGTCGATTTAGCCCACGTGAACTCAGATTTGATGGTTAGATTGAAGAAATTTAGCTTCACATTCATCGATTTAGCCCACGTGAACTCAGATTTGATGGTTAGATTGAAGAAATTTAGCTTCACATTCATCGATTTAGCCCACGTGAACTCAGATTGATGGTTAGATTGAGAGAAGAATTTAGCTTCACATTCATCGATTTAGCCCACGTGAACTCAGATTGATGGTTAGATTGAAGAAATTTAGCTTCACATTCATCGATTTAGCCCACGTGAACTCAGATTTGATGGTTAGATTGAAGAAATTTAGTTCACATTCATCGATTTAGCCACGTGAACTCAGATTGATGGTTAGATTGAAGAAATTTAGCTTCACATTCGTCGATTAGCCCACGTGAACTCAGATTTGATGGTTAGATTGAAGAAATTTAGCTTCACATTCATCGATTTAGCCCACGTGAACTCAGATTTGATGGTTAGATTGAAGAAATTTAGCTTCACATTCATCGATTTAGCCCACGTGAACTCAGATTTGATGGTTAGATTGAAGAAATTTAGCTTCACATTCATCGATTTAGCCCACGTGAACTCAGATTTGATGGTTAGATTGAAGAAATTTAGCTTCACATTCATCGATTTAGCCCACGTGAACTCAGATTGATGGTTAGATTGAAGAAATTTAGCTTCACATTCATCGATTTAGCCACGTGAACTCAGATTTGATGGTTAGATTGAAGAAATTTAGCTTCACATTCATCGATTTAGCCCACGTGAACTCAGATTTGATGGTTAGATTGAAGAAATTTAGCTTCACATTTCGATTTAGCCCAGTGAACTCAGATTTGATGGTTAGATTGAAGAAATTTAGCTTCACATTCATCGATTTAGCCCACGTGAACTCAGATTTGATGGTTAGATTGAAGAAATTTAGCTTCACATTCATCGTCGATTTAGCCACGTGAACTCAGATTTGATGGTTAGATTGAAGAAATTTAGCTTCACATTCATCGATTTAGCCCACGTGAACTCAGATTTGATGGTTAGATTGAAGAAATTTAGCTTCACTTTCGATTTAGCCCACGTGAACTCAGATTTGATGGTTAGATTGAAGAATTTAGCTTCACATTCATCGATTTAGCCCACGTGAACTCAGATTTGATGGTTAGATTGAAGAAATTTAGCTTCACATTCATCGATTTAGCCCACGTGAACTCAGATTTGATGGTTAGATTGAGAAATTTAGCTTCACATTCATCGATTTAGCCCACGTGAACTCAGATTTGATGGTTAGATTGAAGAAATTTAGTTCACATTCATCGATTTAGCCCACGTGAACTCAGATTTGATGGTTAGATTGAAGAAATTTAGCTTCACATCGTCGATTTAGCCCACGTGAACTCAGATTTGATGGTTAGATTGAAGAAATTTAGCTTCACATTCATCGATTTAGCCCACGTGAACTCAGATTTGATGGTTAGATTGAAGAAATTTAGCTTCACATTCATCGATTTAGCCCACGTGAACTCAGATTTGATGGTTAGATTGAAGAAATTTAGCTTCACATTCATCGATTTAGCCCACGTGAACTCAGATTTGATGGTTAGATTGAAGAAATTTAGCTTCACATTCATCGATTTAGCCCACGTGAACTCAGATTTGATGGTTAGATTGAAGAAATTTAGCTTCACATTCATCGATTTAGCCCACGTGAACTCAGATTTGATGGTTAGAGTGAAGAAATTTAGCTTCACATTCATCGATTTAGCCCACGTGAACTCAGATTTGATGGTTAGATTGAAGAAATTTAGCTTCACATTCGTCGATTTAGCCCACGTGAACTCAGATTTGATGGTTAGATTGAAGAAATTTAGCTTCACATTCATCGATTTAGCCCACGTGAACTCAGATTTGATGGTTAGATTGAAGAAATTTAGCTTCACATTCGTCGATTTAGCCCACGTGAACTCAGATTTGATGGTTAGATTGAAGAAATTTAGCTTCACATTCATCGATTTAGCCCACGTGAACTCAGATTTGATGGTTAGATTGAAGAAATTTAGCTTCACATTCGTCGATTTAGCCCACGTGAACTCAGATTTGATGGTTAGATTGAAGAAATTTAGCTTCACATTCTCGATTTAGCCCACGTGAACTCAGATTTGATGGTTAGATTGAAGAAATTTAGCTTCCATTCATCGATTTAGCCCACGTGAACTCAGATTGATGGTTAGATTGAAGAAATTTAGCTTCACATTCATCGATTTAGCCCACGTGAACTCAGATTTGATGGTTAGATTGAAGAAATTTAGCTTCACATTCATCGATTTAGCCCACGTGAACTCAGATTTGATGGTTAGATTGAAGAAATTTAGCTTCACATTCATCGATTTAGCCCACGTGAACTCAGATTTGATGGTTAGATTGAAGAAATTTAGCTTCACATTCATCGATTTAGCCCACGTGAACTCAGATTTGATGGTTAGATTGAAGAAATTTAGCTTCACATTCATCGATTTAGCCCACGTGAACTCAGATTTGATGGTTAGATTGAAGAAATTTAGCTTCACATTCATCGATTTAGCCCACGTGAACTCAGATTTGATGGTTAGATTGAAGAAATTTAGCTTCACATTCATCGATTTAGCCCACGTGAACTCAGATTTGATGGTTAGATTGAAGAAATTTAGCTTCACATTCATCGATTTAGCCCACGTGAACTCAGATTTGATGGTTAGATTGAAGAAATTTAGCTTCACATTCATCGATTTAGCCCACGTGAACTCAGATTTGATGGTTAGATTGAAGAAATTTAGCTTCACATTCGCGATTTAGCCCACGTGAACTCAGATTTGATGGTTAGATTGAAGAAATTTAGCTTCACATTCATCGATTTAGCCCACGTGAACTCAGATTTGATGGTTAGATTGAAGAAATTTAGCTTCACATTCATCGATTTAGCCCACGTGAACTCAGATTTGATGGTTAGATTGAAGAAATTTAGCTTCACATTCTCGATTTAGCCCACGTGAACTCAGATTTGATGGTTAGATTGAAGAAATTTAGCTTCACATTCATCGATTTAGCCCACGTGAACTCAGATTTGATGGTTAGATTGAAGAAATTTAGCTTCACATTCATCGATTTAGCCCACGTGAACTCAGATTTGATGGTTAGATTGAAGAAATTTAGCTTCACATTCATCGATTTAGCCCACGTGAACTCAGATTTGATGGTTAGATTGAAGAAATTTAGCTTCACATTCATCGATTTAGCCCACGTGAACTCAGATTTGATGGTTAGATTGAAGAAATTTAGCTTCACATTCGTCGATTTAGCCCACGTGAACTCAGATTTGATGGTTAGATTGAAGAAATTTAGCTTCACATTCGTCGATTTAGCCCACGTGAACTCAGATTTGATGGTTAGATTGAAGAAATTTAGCTTCACATTCATCGATTTAGCCCACGTGAACTCAGATTTGATGGTTAGATTGAAGAAATTTAGCTTCACATTCATCGATTTAGCCCACGTGAACTCAGATTTGATGGTTAGATTGAAGAAATTTAGCTTCACATTTCGATTTAGCCCACGTGAACTCAGATTTGATGGTTAGATTGAAGAAATTTAGCTTCACATTCATCGATTTAGCCCACGTGAACTCAGATTTGATGGTTAGATTGAAGAAATTTAGCTTCACATTCATCGATTTAGCCCACGTGAACTCAGATTTGATGGTTAGATTGAAGAAATTTAGCTTCACATTCATCGATTTAGCCCACGTGAACTCAGATTTGATGGTTAGATTGAAGAAATTTAGCTTCACATTCATCGATTTAGCCCACGTGAACTCAGATTTGATGGTTAGATTGAAGAAATTTAGCTTCACATTCATCGATTTAGCCCACGTGAACTCAGATTTGATGGTTAGATTGAAGAAATTTAGCTTCACATTCATCGATTTAGCCCACGTGAACTCAGATTTGATGGTTAGATTGAAGAAATTTAGCTTCACATTCATCGATTTAGCCCACGTGAACTCAGATTTGATGGTTAGATTGAAGAAATTTAGCTTCACATTCATCGATTTAGCCCACGTGAACTCAGATTTGATGGTTAGATTGAAGAAATTTAGCTTCACATTCGTCGATTTAGCCCACGTGAACTCAGATTTGATGGTTAGATTGAAGAAATTTAGCTTCACATTCATCGATTTAGCCCACGTGAACTCAGATTTGATGGTTAGATTGAAGAAATTTAGCTTCACATTCATCGATTTAGCCCACGTGAACTCAGATTTGATGGTTAGATTGAAGAAATTTAGCTTCACATTCATCGATTTAGCCCACGTGAACTCAGATTTGATGGTTAGATTGAAGAAATTTAGCTTCACATTCATCGATTTAGCCCACGTGAACTCAGATTTGATGGTTAGATTGAAGAAATTTAGCTTCACATTCATCGATTTAGCCCACGTGAACTCAGATTTGATGGTTAGATTGAAGAAATTTAGCTTCACATTCATCGATTTAGCCCACGTGAACTCAGATTTGATGGTTAGATTGAAGAAATTTAGCTTCACATTCATCGATTTAGCCCACGTGAACTCAGATTTGATGGTTAGATTGAAGAAATTTAGCTTCACATTCATCGATTTAGCCCACGTGAACTCAGATTTGATGGTTAGATTGAAGAAATTTAGCTTCACATTCGTCGATTTAGCCCACGTGAACTCAGATTTGATGGTTAGATTGAAGAAATTTAGCTTCACGTCGATTTAGCCCACGTGAACTCAGATTTGATGGTTAGATTGAAGAAATTTAGCTTCACATTCATCGATTTAGCCCACGTGAACTCAGATTTGATGGTTAGATTGAAGAAATTTAGCTTCCATTCATCGATTTAGCCCACGTGAACTCAGATTTGATGGTTAGATTGAAGAAATTTAGCTTCACATTCATCGATTTAGCCCACGTGAACTCAGATTTGATGGTTAGATTGAAGAAATTTAGCTTCATCGTCGATTTAGCCCACGTGAACTCAGATTTGATGGTTAGATTGAAGAAATTTAGCTTCACATTCATCGATTTAGCCCACGTGAACTCAGATTTGATGGTTAGATTGAAGAAATTTAGCTTCACATTCATCGATTTAGCCCACGTGAACTCAGATTTGATGGTTAGATTGAAGAAATTTAGCTTCACATTCATCGATTTAGCCCACGTGAACTCAGATTTGATGGTTAGATTGAAGAAATTTAGCTTCACACATCGATTTAGCCCACGTGAACTCAGATTTGATGGTTAGATTGAAGAAATTTAGCTTCACATTCATCGATTTAGCCCACGTGAACTCAGATTTGATGGTTAGATTGAAGAAATTTAGCTTCATTCATCGATTTAGCCCACGTGAACTCAGATTTGATGGTTAGATTGAAGAAATTTAGCTTCACATTCATCGATTTAGCCCACGTGAACTCAGATTTGATGGTTAGATTGAAGAAATTTAGCTTCACATTCATCGATTTAGCCCACGTGAACTCAGATTTGATGGTTAGATTGAAGAAATTTAGCTTCACATTCATCGATTTAGCCCACGTGAACTCAGATTTGATGGTTAGATTGAAGAAATTTAGCTTCACATTCGTCGATTTAGCCCACGTGAACTCAGATTTGATGGTTAGATTGAAGAAATTTAGCTTCACATTCATCGATTTAGCCCACGTGAACTCAGATTTGATGGTTAGATTGAAGAAATTTAGCTTCACATTCATCGATTTAGCCCACGTGAACTCAGATTTGATGGTTAGATTGAAGAAATTTAGCTTCACATTCGTCGATTTAGCCCACGTGAACTCAGATTTGATGGTTAGATTGAAGAAATTTAGCTTCACATTCATCGATTTAGCCCACGTGAACTCAGATTTGATGGTTAGATTGAAGAAATTTAGCTTCACATTCATCGATTTAGCCCACGTGAACTCAGATTTGATGGTTAGATTGAAGAAATTTAGCTTCGCTCTCATCGATTTAGCCCACGTGAACTCAGATTTGATGGTTAGATTGAAGAAATTTAGCTTCACATTCATCGATTTAGCCCACGTGAACTCAGATTTGATGGTTAGATTGAAGAAATTTAGCTTCACATTCATCGATTTAGCCCACGTGAACTCAGATTTGATGGTTAGATTGAAGAAATTTAGCTTCACATTCATCGATTTAGCCCACGTGAACTCAGATTTGATGGTTAGATTGAAGAAATTTAGCTTCACATTCATCGATTTAGCCCACGTGAACTCAGATTTGATGGTTAGATTGAAGAAATTTAGCTTCACATTCTCGATTTAGCCCACGTGAACTCAGATTTGATGGTTAGATTGAAGAAATTTAGCTTCACATTCATCGATTTAGCCCACGTGAACTCAGATTTGATGGTTAGATTGAAGAAATTTAGCTTCACATTCATCGATTTAGCCCACGTGAACTCAGATTTGATGGTTAGATTGAAGAAATTTAGCTTCACATTCATCGATTTAGCCCACGTGAACTCAGATTTGATGGTTAGATTGAAGAAATTTAGCTTCACATTCATCGATTTAGCCCACGTGAACTCAGATTTGATGGTTAGATTGAAGAAATTTAGCTTCACATTCATCGATTTAGCCCACGTGAACTCAGATTTGATGGTTAGATTGAAGAAATTTAGCTTCACATTCATCGATTTAGCCCACGTGAACTCAGATTTGATGGTTAGATTGAAGAAATTTAGCTTCACATTCATCGATTTAGCCCACGTGAACTCAGATTTGATGGTTAGATTGAAGAAATTTAGCTTCACATTCATCGATTTAGCCCACGTGAACTCAGATTTGATGGTTAGATTGAAGAAATTTAGCTTCACATTCATCGATTTAGCCCACGTGAACTCAGATTTGATGGTTAGATTGAAGAAATTTAGCTTCACATTCATCGATTTAGCCCACGTGAACTCAGATTTGATGGTTAGATTGAAGAAATTTAGCTTCACATTCATCGATTTAGCCCACGTGAACTCAGATTTGATGGTTAGATTGAAGAAATTTAGCTTCACATTCATCGATTTAGCCCACGTGAACTCAGATTTGATGGTTAGATTGAAGAAATTTAGCTTCACATTCATCGATTTAGCCCACGTGAACTCAGATTTGATGGTTAGATTGAAGAAATTTAGCTTCACATTCATCGATTTAGCCCACGTGAACTCAGATTTGATGGTTAGATTGAAGAAATTTAGCTTCACATTCATCGATTTAGCCCACGTGAACTCAGATTTGATGGTTAGATTGAAGAAATTTAGCTTCACATTCATCGATTTAGCCCACGTGAACTCAGATTTGATGGTTAGATTGAAGAAATTTAGCTTCACATTCATCGATTTAGCCCACGTGAACTCAGATTTGATGGTTAGATTGAAGAAATTTAGCTTCACATTCATCGATTTAGCCCACGTGAACTCAGATTTGATGGTTAGATTGAAGAAATTTAGCTTCACATTCATCGATTTAGCCCACGTGAACTCAGATTTGATGGTTAGATTGAAGAAATTTAGCTTCACATTCATCGATTTAGCCCACGTGAACTCAGATTTGATGGTTAGATTGAAGAAATTTAGCTTCACATTCATCGATTTAGCCCACGTGAACTCAGATTTGATGGTTAGATTGAAGAAATTTAGCTTCACATTCGATTTAGCCCACGTGAACTCAGATTTGATGGTTAGATTGAAGAAATTTAGCTTCACATTCATCGATTTAGCCCACGTGAACTCAGATTTGATGGTTAGATTGAAAATTTAGCTTCACATTCGATTTAGCCCACGTGAACTCAGATTTGATGGTTAGATTGAAGAAATTTAGCTTCACATTCATCGATTTAGCCCACGTGAACTCAGATTTGATGGTTAGATTGAAGAAATTTAGCTTCACATTCATCGATTTAGCCCACGTGAACTCAGATTTGATGGTTAGATTGAAGAAATTTAGCTTCACATTCATCGATTTAGCCCACGTGAACTCAGATTTGATGGTTAGATTGAAGAAATTTAGCTTCACATTCGTCGATTTAGCCCACGTGAACTCAGATTTGATGGTTAGATTGAAGAAATTTAGCTTCACATTCATCGATTTAGCCCACGTGAACTCAGATTTGATGGTTAGATTGAAGAAATTTAGCTTCACATTCATCGATTTAGCCCACGTGAACTCAGATTTGATGGTTAGATTGAAGAAATTTAGCTTCACATTCATCGATTTAGCCCACGTGAACTCAGATTTGATGGTTAGATTGAAGAAATTTAGCTTCACATTCATCGATTTAGCCCACGTGAACTCAGATTTGATGGTTAGATTGAAGAAATTTAGCTTCACATTCATCGATTTAGCCCACGTGAACTCAGATTTGATGGTTAGATTGAAGAAATTTAGCTTCACATTCATCGATTTAGCCCACGTGAACTCAGATTTGATGGTTAGATTGAAGAAATTTAGCTTCACATTCATCGATTTAGCCCACGTGAACTCAGATTTGATGGTTAGATTGAAGAAATTTAGCTTCACATTCATCGATTTAGCCCACGTGAACTCAGATTTGATGGTTAGATTGAAGAAATTTAGCTTCACATTCATCGATTTAGCCCACGTGAACTCAGATTTGATGGTTAGATTGAAGAAATTTAGCTTCACATTCATCGATTTAGCCCACGTGAACTCAGATTTGATGGTTAGATTGAAGAAATTTAGCTTCACATTCATCGATTTAGCCCACGTGAACTCAGATTTGATGGTTAGATTGAAGAAATTTAGCTTCACATTCATCGATTTAGCCCACGTGAACTCAGATTTGATGGTTAGATTGAAGAAATTTAGCTTCACATTCATCGATTTAGCCCACGTGAACTCAGATTTGATGGTTAGATTGAAGAAATTTAGCTTCACATTCATCGATTTAGCCCACGTGAACTCAGATTTGATGGTTAGATTGAAGAAATTTAGCTTCACATTCATCGATTTAGCCCACGTGAACTCAGATTTGATGGTTAGATTGAAGAAATTTAGCTTCACATTCATCGATTTAGCCCACGTGAACTCAGATTTGATGGTTAGATTGAAGAAATTTAGCTTCACATTCATCGATTTAGCCCACGTGAACTCAGATTTGATGGTTAGATTGAAGAAATTTAGCTTCACATTCATCGATTTAGCCCACGTGAACTCAGATTTGATGGTTAGATTGAAGAAATTTAGCTTCACATTCATCGATTTAGCCCACGTGAACTCAGATTTGATGGTTAGATTGAAGAAATTTAGCTTCACATTCATCGATTTAGCCCACGTGAACTCAGATTTGATGGTTAGATTGAAGAAATTTAGCTTCACATTCGTCGATTTAGCCCACGTGAACTCAGATTTGATGGTTAGATTGAAGAAATTTAGCTTCACATTCATCGATTTAGCCCACGTGAACTCAGATTTGATGGTTAGATTGAAGAAATTTAGCTTCACATTCATCGATTTAGCCCACGTGAACTCAGATTTGATGGTTAGATTGAAGAAATTTAGCTTCACATTCATCGATTTAGCCCACGTGAACTCAGATTTGATGGTTAGATTGAAGAAATTTAGCTTCACATTCATCGATTTAGCCCACGTGAACTCAGATTTGATGGTTAGATTGAAGAAATTTAGCTTCACATTCATCGATTTAGCCCACGTGAACTCAGATTTGATGGTTAGATTGAAGAAATTTAGCTTCACATTCATCGATTTAGCCCACGTGAACTCAGATTTGATGGTTAGATTGAAGAAATTTAGCTTCACATTCATCGATTTAGCCCACGTGAACTCAGATTTGATGGTTAGATTGAAGAAATTTAGCTTCACATTCATCGATTTAGCCCACGTGAACTCAGATTTGATGGTTAGATTGAAGAAATTTAGCTTCACATTCATCGATTTAGCCCACGTGAACTCAGATTTGATGGTTAGATTGAAGAAATTTAGCTTCACATTCATCGATTTAGCCCACGTGAACTCAGATTTGATGGTTAGATTGAAGAAATTTAGCTTCACATTCGTCGATTTAGCCCACGTGAACTCAGATTTGATGGTTAGATTGAAGAAATTTAGCTTCACATTCATCGATTTAGCCCACGTGAACTCAGATTTGATGGTTAGATTGAAGAAATTTAGCTTCACATTCATCGATTTAGCCCACGTGAACTCAGATTTGATGGTTAGATTGAAGAAATTTAGCTTCACATTCATCGATTTAGCCCACGTGAACTCAGATTTGATGGTTAGATTGAAGAAATTTAGCTTCACATTCATCGATTTAGCCCACGTGAACTCAGATTTGATGGTTAGATTGAAGAAATTTAGCTTCACATTCATCGATTTAGCCCACGTGAACTCAGATTTGATGGTTAGATTGAAGAAATTTAGCTTCACATTCATCGATTTAGCCCACGTGAACTCAGATTTGATGGTTAGATTGAAGAAATTTAGCTTCACATTCATCGATTTAGCCCACGTGAACTCAGATTTGATGGTTAGATTGAAGAAATTTAGCTTCACATTCATCGATTTAGCCCACGTGAACTCAGATTTGATGGTTAGATTGAAGAAATTTAGCTTCACATTCATCGATTTAGCCCACGTGAACTCAGATTTGATGGTTAGATTGAAGAAATTTAGCTTCACATTCATCGATTTAGCCCACGTGAACTCAGATTTGATGGTTAGATTGAAGAAATTTAGCTTCACATTCATCGATTTAGCCCACGTGAACTCAGATTTGATGGTTAGATTGAAGAAATTTAGCTTCACATTCATCGATTTAGCCCACGTGAACTCAGATTTGATGGTTAGATTGAAGAAATTTAGCTTCACATTCATCGATTTAGCCCACGTGAACTCAGATTTGATGGTTAGATTGAAGAAATTTAGCTTCACATTCATCGATTTAGCCCACGTGAACTCAGATTTGATGGTTAGATTGAAGAAATTTAGCTTCACATTCATCGATTTAGCCCACGTGAACTCAGATTTGATGGTTAGATTGAAGAAATTTAGCTTCACTTCATCGATTTAGCCCACGTGAACTCAGATTTGATGGTTAGATTGAAGAAATTTAGCTTCACATTCATCGATTTAGCCCACGTGAACTCAGATTTGATGGTTAGATTGAAGAAATTTAGCTTCACATTCATCGATTTAGCCCACGTGAACTCAGATTTGATGGTTAGATTGAAGAAATTTAGCTTCACATTCATCGATTTAGCCCACGTGAACTCAGATTTGATGGTTAGATTGAAGAAATTTAGCTTCACATTCATCGATTTAGCCCACGTGAACTCAGATTTGATGGTTAGATTGAAGAAATTTAGCTTCATTCATCGATTTAGCCCACGTGAACTCAGATTTGATGGTTAGATTGAAGAAATTTAGCTTCACATTCATCGATTTAGCCCACGTGAACTCAGATTTGATGGTTAGATTGAAGAAATTTAGCTTCACATTCATCGATTTAGCCCACGTGAACTCAGATTTGATGGTTAGATTGAAGAAATTTAGCTTCACATTCATCGATTTAGCCCACGTGAACTCAGATTTGATGGTTAGATTGAAGAAATTTAGCTTCACATTCATCGATTTAGCCCACGTGAACTCAGATTTGATGGTTAGATTGAAGAAATTTAGCTTCACATTCATCGATTTAGCCCACGTGAACTCAGATTTGATGGTTAGATTGAAGAAATTTAGCTTCACATTCATCGATTTAGCCCACGTGAACTCAGATTTGATGGTTAGATTGAAGAAATTTAGCTTCACATTCATCGATTTAGCCCACGTGAACTCAGATTTGATGGTTAGATTGAAGAAATTTAGCTTCACATTCATCGATTTAGCCCACGTGAACTCAGATTTGATGGTTAGATTGAAGAAATTTAGCTTCACATTCATCGATTTAGCCCACGTGAACTCAGATTTGATGGTTAGATTGAAGAAATTTAGCTTCACATTCATCGATTTAGCCCACGTGAACTCAGATTTGATGGTTAGATTGAAGAAATTTAGCTTCACATTCATCGATTTAGCCCACGTGAACTCAGATTTGATGGTTAGATTGAAGAAATTTAGCTTCACATTCATCGATTTAGCCCACGTGAACTCAGATTTGATGGTTAGATTGAAGAAATTTAGCTTCACATTCATCGATTTAGCCCACGTGAACTCAGATTTGATGGTTAGATTGAAGAAATTTAGCTTCACATTCATCGATTTAGCCCACGTGAACTCAGATTTGATGGTTAGATTGAAGAAATTTAGCTTCACATTCATCGATTTAGCCCACGTGAACTCAGATTTGATGGTTAGATTGAAGAAATTTAGCTTCACATTCATCGATTTAGCCCACGTGAACTCAGATTTGATGGTTAGATTGAAGAAATTTAGCTTCACATTCATCGATTTAGCCCACGTGAACTCAGATTTGATGGTTAGATTGAAGAAATTTAGCTTCACATTCATCGATTTAGCCCACGTGAACTCAGATTTGATGGTTAGATTGAAGAAATTTAGCTTCACATTCATCGATTTAGCCCACGTGAACTCAGATTTGATGGTTAGATTGAAGAAATTTAGCTTCACATTCATCGATTTAGCCCACGTGAACTCAGATTTGATGGTTAGATTGAAGAAATTTAGCTTCACATTCATCGATTTAGCCCACGTGAACTCAGATTTGATGGTTAGATTGAAGAAATTTAGCTTCACATTCATCGATTTAGCCCACGTGAACTCAGATTTGATGGTTAGATTGAAGAAATTTAGCTTCACATTCATCGATTTAGCCCACGTGAACTCAGATTTGATGGTTAGATTGAAGAAATTTAGCTTCACATTCATCGATTTAGCCCACGTGAACTCAGATTTGATGGTTAGATTGAAGAAATTTAGCTTCACATTCATCGATTTAGCCCACGTGAACTCAGATTTGATGGTTAGATTGAAGAAATTTAGCTTCACATTCATCGATTTAGCCCACGTGAACTCAGATTTGATGGTTAGATTGAAGAAATTTAGCTTCACATTCATCGATTTAGCCCACGTGAACTCAGATTTGATGGTTAGATTGAAGAAATTTAGCTTCACATTCATCGATTTAGCCCACGTGAACTCAGATTTGATGGTTAGATTGAAGAAATTTAGCTTCACATTCGTCGATTTAGCCCACGTGAACTCAGATTTGATGGTTAGATTGAAGAAATTTAGCTTCACATTCGTCGATTTAGCCCACGTGAACTCAGATTTGATGGTTAGATTGAAGAAATTTAGCTTCACATTCATCGATTTAGCCCACGTGAACTCAGATTTGATGGTTAGATTGAAGAAATTTAGCTTCACATTCATCGATTTAGCCCACGTGAACTCAGATTTGATGGTTAGATTGAAGAAATTTAGCTTCACATTCATCGATTTAGCCCACGTGAACTCAGATTTGATGGTTAGATTGAAGAAATTTAGCTTCACATTCATCGATTTAGCCCACGTGAACTCAGATTTGATGGTTAGATTGAAGAAATTTAGCTTCACATTCATCGATTTAGCCCACGTGAACTCAGATTTGATGGTTAGATTGAAGAAATTTAGCTTCACATTCATCGATTTAGCCCACGTGAACTCAGATTTGATGGTTAGATTGAAGAAATTTAGCTTCACATTCATCGATTTAGCCCACGTGAACTCAGATTTGATGGTTAGATTGAAGAAATTTAGCTTCACATTCATCGATTTAGCCCACGTGAACTCAGATTTGATGGTTAGATTGAAGAAATTTAGCTTCACATTCATCGATTTAGCCCACGTGAACTCAGATTTGATGGTTAGATTGAAGAAATTTAGCTTCACATTCATCGATTTAGCCCACGTGAACTCAGATTTGATGGTTAGATTGAAGAAATTTAGCTTCACATTCGTCGATTTAGCCCACGTGAACTCAGATTTGATGGTTAGATTGAAGAAATTTAGCTTCACATTCATCGATTTAGCCCACGTGAACTCAGATTTGATGGTTAGATTGAAGAAATTTAGCTTCACATTCATCGATTTAGCCCACGTGAACTCAGATTTGATGGTTAGATTGAAGAAATTTAGCTTCACATTCATCGATTTAGCCCACGTGAACTCAGATTTGATGGTTAGATTGAAGAAATTTAGCTTCACATTCGTCGATTTAGCCCACGTGAACTCAGATTTGATGGTTAGATTGAAGAAATTTAGCTTCACATTCATCGATTTAGCCCACGTGAACTCAGATTTGATGGTTAGATTGAAGAAATTTAGCTTCACATTCATCGATTTAGCCCACGTGAACTCAGATTTGATGGTTAGATTGAAGAAATTTAGCTTCACATTCATCGATTTAGCCCACGTGAACTCAGATTTGATGGTTAGATTGAAGAAATTTAGCTTCACATTCATCGATTTAGCCCACGTGAACTCAGATTTGATGGTTAGATTGAAGAAATTTAGCTTCACATTCATCGATTTAGCCCACGTGAACTCAGATTTGATGGTTAGATTGAAGAAATTTAGCTTCACATTCGTCGATTTAGCCCACGTGAACTCAGATTTGATGGTTAGATTGAAGAAATTTAGCTTCACATTCGTCGATTTAGCCCACGTGAACTCAGATTTGATGGTTAGATTGAAGAAATTTAGCTTCACATTCATCGATTTAGCCCACGTGAACTCAGATTTGATGGTTAGATTGAAGAATTTAGCTTCACATTCATCGATTTAGCCCACGTGAACTCAGATTTGATGGTTAGATTGAAGAAATTTAGCTTCACATTCATCGATTTAGCCCACGTGAACTCAGATTTGATGGTTAGATTGAAGAAATTTAGCTTCACATTCATCGATTTAGCCCACGTGAACTCAGATTTGATGGTTAGATTGAAGAAATTTAGCTTCACATTCATCGATTTAGCCCACGTGAACTCAGATTTGATGGTTAGATTGAAGAAATTTAGCTTCACATTCATCGATTTAGCCCACGTGAACTCAGATTTGATGGTTAGATTGAAGAAATTTAGCTTCACATTCGTCGATTTAGCCCACGTGAACTCAGATTTGATGGTTAGATTGAAGAAATTTAGCTTCACATTCATCGATTTAGCCCACGTGAACTCAGATTTGATGGTTAGATTGAAGAAATTTAGCTTCACATTCATCGATTTAGCCCACGTGAACTCAGATTTGATGGTTAGATTGAAGAAATTTAGCTTCACATTCGTCGATTTAGCCCACGTGAACTCAGATTTGATGGTTAGATTGAAGAAATTTAGCTTCACATTCGTCGATTTAGCCCACGTGAACTCAGATTTGATGGTTAGATTGAAGAAATTTAGCTTCACATTCATCGATTTAGCCCACGTGAACTCAGATTTGATGGTTAGATTGAAGAAATTTAGCTTCACATTCATCGATTTAGCCCACGTGAACTCAGATTTGATGGTTAGATTGAAGAAATTTAGCTTCACATTCATCGATTTAGCCCACGTGAACTCAGATTTGATGGTTAGATTGAAGAAATTTAGCTTCACATTCATCGATTTAGCCCACGTGAACTCAGATTTGATGGTTAGATTGAAGAAATTTAGCTTCACATTCATCGATTTAGCCCACGTGAACTCAGATTTGATGGTTAGATTGAAGAAATTTAGCTTCACATTCATCGATTTAGCCCACGTGAACTCAGATTTGATGGTTAGATTGAAGAAATTTAGCTTCACATTCATCGATTTAGCCCACGTGAACTCAGATTTGATGGTTAGATTGAAGAAATTTAGCTTCACATTCATCGATTTAGCCCACGTGAACTCAGATTTGATGGTTAGATTGAAGAAATTTAGCTTCACATTCATCGATTTAGCCCACGTGAACTCAGATTTGATGGTTAGATTGAAGAAATTTAGCTTCACATTCATCGATTTAGCCCACGTGAACTCAGATTTGATGGTTAGATTGAAGATATTTAGCTTCACATTCATCGATTTAGCCCACGTGAACTCAGATTTGATGGTTAGATTGAAGAAATTTAGCTTCACATTCATCGATTTAGCCCACGTGAACTCAGATTTGATGGTTAGATTGAAGAAATTTAGCTTCACATTCATCGATTTAGCCCACGTGAACTCAGATTTGATGGTTAGATTGAAGAAATTTAGCTTCACATTCATCGATTTAGCCCACGTGAACTCAGATTTGATGGTTAGATTGAAGAAATTTAGCTTCACATTCATCGATTTAGCCCACGTGAACTCAGATTTGATGGTTAGATTGAAGAAATTTAGCTTCACATTCATCGATTTAGCCCACGTGAACTCAGATTTGATGGTTAGATTGAAGAAATTTAGCTTCACATTCATCGATTTAGCCCACGTGAACTCAGATTTGATGGTTAGATTGAAGAAATTTAGCTTCACATTCATCGATTTAGCCCACGTGAACTCAGATTTGATGGTTAGATTGAAGAAATTTAGCTTCACATTCATCGATTTAGCCCACGTGAACTCAGATTTGATGGTTAGATTGAAGAAATTTAGCTTCACATTCATCGGATTTAGCCCACGTGAACTCAGATTTGATGGTTAGATTGAAGAAATTTAGCTTCACATTCATCGATTTAGCCCACGTGAACTCAGATTTGATGGTTAGATTGAAGAAATTTAGCTTCACATTCATCGATTTAGCCCACGTGAACTCAGATTTGATGGTTAGATTGAAGAAATTTAGCTTCACATTCATCGATTTAGCCCACGTGAACTCAGATTTGATGGTTAGATTGAAGAAATTTAGCTTCACATTCATCGATTTAGCCCACGTGAACTCAGATTTGATGGTGGGATTGAAGAAATTTAGCTTCACATTCATCGATTTAGCCCACGTGAACTCAGATTTGATGGTTAGATTGAAGAAATTTAGCTTCACATTCATCGATTTAGCCCACGTGAACTCAGATTTGATGGTTAGATTGAAGAAATTTAGCTTCACATTCATCGATTTAGCCCACGTGAACTCAGATTTGATGGTTAGATTGAAGAAATTTAGCTTCACATTCATCGATTTAGCCCACGTGAACTCAGATTTGATGGTTAGATTGAAGAAATTTAGCTTCACATTCATCGATTTAGCCCACGTGAACTCAGATTTGATGGTTAGATTGAAGAAATTTAGCTTCATTCATCGATTTAGCCCACGTGAACTCAGATTTGATGGTTAGATTGAAGAAATTTAGCTTCACATTCATCGATTTAGCCCACGTGAACTCAGATTTGATGGTTAGATTGAAGAAATTTAGCTTCACATTCATCGATTTAGCCCACGTGAACTCAGATTTGATGGTTAGATTGAAGAAATTTAGCTTCACATTCATCGATTTAGCCCACGTGAACTCAGATTTGATGGTTAGATTGAAGAAATTTAGCTTCACATTCATCGATTTAGCCCACGTGAACTCAGATTTGATGGTTAGATTGAAGAAATTTAGCTTCACATTCATCGATTTAGCCCACGTGAACTCAGATTTGATGGTTAGATTGAAGAAATTTAGCTTCACATTCATCGATTTAGCCCACGTGAACTCAGATTTGATGGTTAGATTGAAGAAGTTTAGCTTCACATTCGTCGATTTAGCCCACGTGAACTCAGATTTGATGGTTAGATTGAAGAAATTTAGCTTCACATTCATCGATTTAGCCCACGTGAACTCAGATTTGATGGTTAGATTGAAGAAATTTAGCTTCACATTCGTCGATTTAGCCCACGTGAACTCAGATTTGATGGTTAGATTGAAGAAATTTAGCTTCACATTCGTCGATTTAGCCCACGTGAACTCAGATTTGATGGTTAGATTGAAGAAATTTAGCTTCACATTCATCGATTTAGCCCACGTGAACTCAGATTTGATGGTTAGATTGAAGAAATTTAGCTTCACATTCATCGATTTAGCCCACGTGAACTCAGATTTGATGGTTAGATTGAAGAAATTTAGCTTCACATTCATCGATTTAGCCCACGTGAACTCAGATTTGATGGTTAGATTGAAGAAATTTAGCTTCACATTCATCGATTTAGCCCACGTGAACTCAGATTTGATGGTTAGATTGAAGAAATTTAGCTTCACATTCATCGATTTAGCCCACGTGAACTCAGATTTGATGGTTAGATTGAAGAAATTTAGCTTCACATTCATCGATTTAGCCCACGTGAACTCAGATTTGATGGTTAGATTGAAGAAATTTAGCTTCACATTCATCGATTTAGCCCACGTGAACTCAGATTTGATGGTTAGATTGAAGAAATTTAGCTTCACATTCGTCGATTTAGCCCACGTGAACTCAGATTTGATGGTTAGATTGAAGAAATTTAGCTTCACATTCATCGATTTAGCCCACGTGAACTCAGATTTGATGGTTAGATTGAAGAAATTTAGCTTCACATTCATCGATTTAGCCCACGTGAACTCAGATTTGATGGTTAGATTGAAGAAATTTAGCTTCACATTCGTCGATTTAGCCCACGTGAACTCAGATTTGATGGTTAGATTGAAGAAATTTAGCTTCACATTCGTCGATTTAGCCCACGTGAACTCAGATTTGATGGTTAGATTGAAGAAATTTAGCTTCACATTCATCGATTTAGCCCACGTGAACTCAGATTTGATGGTTAGATTGAAGAAATTTAGCTTCACATTCATCGATTTAGCCCACGTGAACTCAGATTTGATGGTTAGATTGAAGAAATTTAGCTTCACATTCATCGATTTAGCCCACGTGAACTCAGATTTGATGGTTAGATTGAAGAAATTTAGCTTCACATTCATCGATTTAGCCCACGTGAACTCAGATTTGATGGTTAGATTGAAGAAATTTAGCTTCACATTCATCGATTTAGCCCACGTGAACTCAGATTTGATGGTTAGATTGAAGAAATTTAGCTTCACATTCATCGATTTAGCCCACGTGAACTCAGATTTGATGGTTAGATTGAAGAAATTTAGCTTCACATTCATCGATTTAGCCCACGTGAACTCAGATTTGATGGTTAGATTGAAGAAATTTAGCTTCACATTCATCGATTTAGCCCACGTGAACTCAGATTTGATGGTTAGATTGAAGAAATTTAGCTTCACATTCATCGATTTAGCCCACGTGAACTCAGATTTGATGGTTAGATTGAAGAAATTTAGCTTCACATTCATCGATTTAGCCCACGTGAACTCAGATTTGATGGTTAGATTGAAGAAATTTAGCTTCACATTCATCGATTTAGCCCACGTGAACTCAGATTTGATGGTTAGATTGAAGAAATTTAGCTTCACATTCGTCGATTTAGCCCACGTGAACTCAGATTTGATGGTTAGATTGAAGAAATTTAGCTTCACATTCGTCGATTTAGCCCACGTGAACTCAGATTTGATGGTTAGATTGAAGAAATTTAGCTTCACATTCATCGATTTAGCCCACGTGAACTCAGATTTGATGGTTAGATTGAAGAAATTTAGCTTCACATTCATCGATTTAGCCCACGTGAACTCAGATTTGATGGTTAGATTGAAGAAATTTAGCTTCACATTCGTCGATTTAGCCCACGTGAACTCAGATTTGATGGTTAGATTGAAGAAATTTAGCTTCACATTCATCGATTTAGCCCACGTGAACTCAGATTTGATGGTTAGATTGAAGAAATTTAGCTTCACATTCGTCGATTTAGCCCACGTGAACTCAGATTTGATGGTTAGATTGAAGAAATTTAGCTTCACATTCATCGATTTAGCCCACGTGAACTCAGATTTGATGGTTAGATTGAAGAAATTTAGCTTCACATTCATCGATTTAGCCCACGTGAACTCAGATTTGATGGTTAGATTGAAGAAATTTAGCTTCACATTCATCGATTTAGCCCACGTGAACTCAGATTTGATGGTTAGATTGAAGAAATTTAGCTTCACATTCATCGATTTAGCCCACGTGAACTCAGATTTGATGGTTAGATTGAAGAAATTTAGCTTCACATTCATCGATTTAGCCCACGTGAACTCAGATTTGATGGTTAGATTGAAGAAATTTAGCTTCACATTCATCGATTTAGCCCACGTGAACTCAGATTTGATGGTTAGATTGAAAATTTAGCTTCACATTCATCGATTTAGCCCACGTGAACTCAGATTTGATGGTTAGATTGAAGAAATTTAGCTTCACATTCATCGATTTAGCCCACGTGAACTCAGATTTGATGGTTAGATTGAAGAAATTTAGCTTCACATTCATCGATTTAGCCCACGTGAACTCAGATTTGATGGTTAGATTGAAGAAATTTAGCTTCACATTCATCGATTTAGCCCACGTGAACTCAGATTTGATGGTTAGATTGAAGAAATTTAGCTTCACATTCATCGATTTAGCCCACGTGAACTCAGATTTGATGGTTAGATTGAAGAAATTTAGCTTCACATTCGTCGATTTAGCCCACGTGAACTCAGATTTGATGGTTAGATTGAAGAAATTTAGCTTCACATTCATCGATTTAGCCCACGTGAACTCAGATTTGATGGTTAGATTGAAGAAATTTAGCTTCACATTCATCGATTTAGCCCACGTGAACTCAGATTGATGGTTAGATTGAGAGAAATTTAGCTTCACATTCATCGATTTAGCCCACGTGAACTCAGATTTGATGGTTAGATTGAAGAAATTTAGCTTCACATTCATCGATTTAGCCCACGTGAACTCAGATTTGATGGTTAGATTGAAGAAATTTAGCTTCACATTCATCGATTTAGCCCACGTGAACTCAGATTTGATGGTTAGATTGGAGAAATTTAGCTTCACATTCATCGATTTAGCCCACGTGAACTCAGATTTGATGGTTAGATTGAAGAAATTTAGCTTCACATTCATCGATTTAGCCCACGTGAACTCAGATTTGATGGTTAGATTGAAGAAATTTAGCTTCACATTCATCGATTTAGCCCACGTGAACTCAGATTTGATGGTTAGATTGAAGAAATTTAGCTTCACATTCGTCGATTTAGCCCACGTGAACTCAGATTTGATGGTTAGATTGAAGAAATTTAGCTTCACATTCATCGATTTAGCCCACGTGAACTCAGATTTGATGGTTAGATTGAAGAAATTTAGCTTCACATTCATCGATTTAGCCCACGTGAACTCAGATTTGATGGTTAGATTGAAGAAATTTAGCTTCACATTCATCGATTTAGCCCACGTGAACTCAGATTTGATGGTTAGATTGAAGAAATTTAGCTTCACATTCATCGATTTAGCCCACGTGAACTCAGATTTGATGGTTAGATTGAAGAAATTTAGCTTCACATTCATCGATTTAGCCCACGTGAACTCAGATTTGATGGTTAGATTGAAGAAATTTAGCTTCACATTCATCGATTTAGCCCACGTGAACTCAGATTTGATGGTTAGATTGAAGAAATTTAGCTTCACATTCGTCGATTTAGCCCACGTGAACTCAGATTTGATGGTTAGATTGAAGAAATTTAGCTTCACATTCGTCGATTTAGCCCACGTGAACTCAGATTTGATGGTTAGATTGAAGAAATTTAGCTTCACATTCATCGATTTAGCCCACGTGAACTCAGATTTGATGGTTAGATTGAAGAAATTTAGCTTCACATTCATCGATTTAGCCCACGTGAACTCAGATTTGATGGTTAGATTGAAGAAATTTAGCTTCACATTCATCGATTTAGCCCACGTGAACTCAGATTTGATGGTTAGATTGAAGAAATTTAGCTTCACATTCATCGATTTAGCCCACGTGAACTCAGATTTGATGGTTAGATTGAAGAAATTTAGCTTCACATTCATCGATTTAGCCCACGTGAACTCAGATTTGATGGTTAGATTGAAGAAATTTAGCTTCACATTCGTCGATTTAGCCCACGTGAACTCAGATTTGATGGTTAGATTGAAGAAATTTAGCTTCACATTCATCGATTTAGCCACGTGAACTCAGATTTGATGGTTAGATTGAAGGATTTAGCACATTCATCGATTTAGCCCACGTGAACTCAGATTTGATGGTTAGATTGAAGAAATTTAGCTTCACATTCATCGATTTAGCCCACGTGAACTCAGATTTGATGGTTAGATTGAAGAAATTTAGCTTCACATTCGTCGATTTAGCCCACGTGAACTCAGATTTGATGGTTAGATTGAAGAAATTTAGCTTCACATTCATCGATTTAGCCACGTGAACTCAGATTTGATGGTTAGATTGAAGAAATTTAGCTTCACATTCGTCGATTTAGCCCACGTGAACTCAGATTTGATGGTTAGATTGAAGAAATTTAGCTTCACATTCATCGATTTAGCCCACGTGAACTCAGATTTGATGGTTAGATGGAAGAAATTTAGCTTCACATTCATCGATTTAGCCCACGTGAACTCAGATTTGATGGTTAGATTGAAGAAATTTAGCTTCACATTCGTCGATTTAGCCCACGTGAACTCAGATTTGATGGTTAGATTGAAGAAATTTAGCTTCACATTCATCGATTTAGCCCACGTGAACTCAGATTTGATGGTTAGATTGAAGAAATTTAGCTTCACATTCATCGATTTAGCCCACGTGAACTCAGATTTGATGGTTAGATTGAAGAAATTTAGCTTCACATTCATCGATTTAGCCCACGTGAACTCAGATTTGATGGTTAGATTGAAGAAATTTAGCTTCACATTCATCGATTTAGCCCACGTGAACTCAGATTTGATGGTTAGATTGAAGAAATTTAGCTTCACATTCGTCGATTTAGCCCACGTGAACTCAGATTTGATGGTTAGATTGAAGAAATTTAGCTTCACATTCATCGATTTAGCCCACGTGAACTCAGATTTGATGGTTAGATTGAAGAAATTTAGCTTCACATTCGTCGATTTAGCCCACGTGAACTCAGATTTGATGGTTAGATTGAAGAAATTTAGCTTCACATTCATCGATTTAGCCCACGTGAACTCAGATTTGATGGTTAGATTGAAGAAATTAGCTTCACATCATCGATTTAGCCCACGTGAACTCAGATTTGATGGTTAGATGAAGAAATTTAGCTTCACATTCGTCGATTTAGCCCACGTGAACTCAGATTTGATGGTTAGATTGAAGAAATTTAGCTTCACATTCATCGATTTAGCCACGTGAACTCAGATTTGATGGTTAGATTGAAGAAATTTAGCTTCACATTCATCGATTAGCCCACGTGAACTCAGATTTGATGGTTAGGTTAGATTGAAGAAATTTAGCTTCACATTCATCGATTTAGCCACGTGAACTCAGATTGATGGTTAGATTGAAGAAATTTAGCTTCACATTTCAATTTAGCCCACGTGAACTCAGATTTGATGGTTAGATTGAAGAAATTTAGCTTCACATTCGTCGATTTAGCCCACGTGAACTCAGATTTGATGGTTAGATTGAAGAAATTTAGCTTCACATTCATCGATTTAGCCCACGTGAACTCAGATTTGATGGTTAGATTGAAGAAATTTAGCTTCACATTCGTCGATTTAGCCCACGTGAACTCAGATTTGATGGTTAGATTGAAGAAATTTAGCTTCACACTCGTCGATTTAGCCCACGTGAACTCAGATTTGATGGTTAGATTGAAGAAATTTAGCTTCACATTCATCGATTTAGCACACGTGAACTCAGATTTGATGGTTAGATTGAAGAAATTTAGCTTCACATTCATCGATTTAGCCCACGTGAACTCAGATTTGATGGTTAGATTGAAGAAATTTAGCTTCACATTCGTCGATTTAGCCCACGTGAACTCAGATTTGATGGTTAGATTGAAGAATTTAGCTTCACATTTTCGATTTAGCCACGTGAACTCAGATTTGATGGTTAGATGAAGAAATTTAGCTTCACATTCGTCGATTTAGCCCACGTGAACTCAGATTTGATGGTTAGATTGAAGAAATTTAGCTTCACATCGATTTAGCCCACGTGAACTCAGATTTGATGGTTAGATTGAAGAAATTTAGCTTCGCATTCATCGATTTAGCCCACGTGAACTCAGATTTGATGGTTAGATTGAAGAAATTTAGCTTCACTTCGTCGATTTAGCCCACGTGAACTCAGATTTGATGGTTAGATTGAAGAAATTTAGCTTCACATTCATCGATTTAGCCCACGTGAACTCAGATTTGATGGTTAGATTGAAGAAATTTAGCTTCACATTCATCGATTTAGCCCACGTGAACTCAGATTTGATGGTTAGATTGAAGAAATTTAGCTTCACATTCATCGATTTAGCCCACGTGAACTCAGATTTGATGGTTAGATTGAAGAAATTTAGCTTCACATTCATCGATTTAGCCACGTGAACTCAGATTTGATGGTTAGATTGAGAAATTTAGTCACATTCATCGATTTAGCCCACGTGAACTCAGATTTGATGGTTAGATTGAAGAAATTTAGCTTCAATTCATCGATTTAGCCCACGTGAACTCAGATTTGATGGTTAGATTGAAGAAATTTAGCTTCACATTCATCGATTTAGCCCACGTGAACTCAGATTTGATGGTTAGATTGAAGAAATTTAGCTTCACATTCATCGATTTAGCCACGTGAACAGATTTGATGTTAGTAGATGAAGAATTTAGCTTCACATTTTTGATCGATTTAGCCCACGTGAACTCAGATTGATGGTTAGATTGAAGAAATTTAGCTTCACATTCATCGATTTAGCCCACGTGAACTCAGATTTGATGGTTAGATTGAAGAAATTTAGCTTCACATTCTCGATTTAGCCCACGTGAACTCAGATTTGATGGTTAGATTGAAGAAATTTAGCTTCACATTCATCGATTAGCCCACGTGAATCAGATTGATGGTTAGATTGAAGAAATTTAGCTTCACTTCATCGATTTAGCCCAGTGAACTCAGATTTGGATGGTTAGATTGA
>MRSW03000626.1:0-33782 GCA_001923025.3 Taenia multiceps
CTCAGATTTGATGGTAGATTGAAGAATTTAGCTTCACATTCATCGATTAGCCCACGTGAACTCAGATTGATGGTTAGATTGAAGAAATTAGCTTCACATTCGTCGATTTAGCCCACGTGAACTCAGATTGATGGTAGATTGAAGAATTTAGCTTCACATATCGATTTAGCCCACGTGAACTCAGATTTGATGGTTAGATTGAAGAAATTTAGCTTCACATTCATCGATTTAGCCCACGTGAACTCAGATTTGATGGTTAGATTGAAGAAATTTAGCTTCACATTCATCGATTTAGCCCACGTGAACTCAGATTTGATGGTTAGATTGAAGAAATTTAGCTTCACATTCATCGATTTAGCCCACGTGAACTCAGATTTGATGGTTAGATTGAAGAAATTTAGCTTCACATTCATCGATTTAGCCCACGTGAACTCAGATTTGATGGTTAGATTGAAGAAATTTAGCTTCACATTCATCGATTTAGCCCACGTGAACTCAGATTTGATGGTTAGATTGAAGAAATTTAGCTTCACATTCATCGATTTAGCCCACGTGAACTCAGATTTGATGGTAGATTGAAGAAATTTAGCTTCACATTCATCGATTTAGCCCACGTGAACTCAGATTTGATGGTTAGATTGAAGAAATTTAGCTTCACATTCATCGATTTAGCCCACGTGAACTCAGATTTGATGGTTAGATTGAAGAAATTTAGCTTCACATTCATCGATTTAGCCCACGTGAACTCAGATTTGATGGTTAGATTGAAGAAATTTAGCTTCACATTCTCGATTTAGCCACGTGAACTCAGATTTGATGGTTAGATTGAAGAAATTTAGCTTCACATTCATCGATTTAGCCCACGTGAACTCAGATTTGATGGTTAGATTGAAGAAATTTAGCTTCACATTCATCGATTTAGCCCACGTGAACTCAGATTTGATGGTTAGATTGAAGAAATTTAGCTTCACATTCATCGATTTAGCCCACGTGAACTCAGATTTGATGGTTAGATTGAAGAAATTTAGCTTCACATTCATCGATTTAGCCCACGTGAACTCAGATTTGATGGTTAGATTGAAGAAATTTAGCTTCACATTCATCGATTTAGCCCACGTGAACTCAGATTTGATGGTTAGATTGAAGAATTTAGCTTCACATTCGTCGATTTAGCCCACGTGAACTCAGATTTGATGGTTAGATTGAAGAAATTTAGCTTCACATTCATCGATTTAGCCCACGTGAACTCAGATTGATGGTTAGATTGAAGAAATTTAGCTTCACATTCATCGATTTAGCCCACGTGAACTCAGATTTGATGGTTAGATTGAAGAAATTTAGCTTCACATTCATCGATTTAGCCCACGTGAACTCAGATTTGATGGTTAGATTGAAGAAATTTAGCTTCACATTCATCGATTTAGCCCACGTGAACTCAGATTTGATGGTTAGATTGAAGAAATTTAGCTTCACATTCATCGATTTAGCCCACGTGAACTCAGATTTGATGGTTAGATTGAAGAAATTTAGCTTCACATTCTCGATTTAGCCCACGTGAACTCAGATTTGATGGTTAGATTGAAGAAATTTAGCTTCACATTCATCGATTTAGCCCACGTGAACTCAGATTTGATGGTTAGATTGAAGAAATTTAGCTTCACATTCATCGATTTAGCCCACGTGAACTCAGATTTGATGGTTAGATTGAAGAAATTTAGCTTCACATTCATCGATTTAGCCCACGTGAACTCAGATTTGATGGTTAGATTGAAGAAATTTAGCTTCACATTCATCGATTTAGCCCACGTGAACTCAGATTTGATGGTTAGATTGAAGAAATTTAGCTTCACATTCATCGATTTAGCCCACGTGAACTCAGATTTGATGGTTAGATTGAAGAAATTTAGCTTCACATTCATCGATTTAGCCCACGTGAACTCAGATTTGATGGTTAGATTGAAGAAATTTAGCTTCACATTCATCGATTTAGCCCACGTGAACTCAGATTTGATGGTTAGATTGAAGAAATTTAGCTTCACATTCATCGATTTAGCCCACGTGAACTCAGATTTGATGGTTAGATTGAAGAAATTTAGCTTCACATTCATCGATTTAGCCCACGTGAACTCAGATTTGATGGTTAGATTGAAGAAATTTAGCTTCACATTCATCGATTTAGCCCACGTGAACTCAGATTTGATGGTTAGATTGAAGAAATTTAGCTTCATTCATCGATTTAGCCCACGTGAACTCAGATTTGATGGTTAGATTGAAGAAATTTAGCTTCACATTCATCGATTTAGCCCACGTGAACTCAGATTTGATGGTTAGATTGAAGAAATTTAGCTTCACATTCATCGATTTAGCCCACGTGAACTCAGATTTGATGGTTAGATTGAAGAAATTTAGCTTCACATTCATCGATTTAGCCCACGTGAACTCAGATTTGATGGTTAGATTGAAGAAATTTAGCTTCACATTCATCGATTTAGCCCACGTGAACTCAGATTTGATGGTTAGATTGAAGAAATTTAGCTTCACATTCATCGATTTAGCCCACGTGAACTCAGATTTGATGGTTAGATTGAAGAAATTTAGCTTCACATTCATCGATTTAGCCCACGTGAACTCAGATTTGATGGTTAGATTGAAGAAATTTAGCTTCACATTCATCGATTTAGCCCACGTGAACTCAGATTTGATGGTTAGATTGAAGAAATTTAGCTTCACATTCATCGATTTAGCCCACGTGAACTCAGATTTGATGGTTAGATTGAAGAAATTTAGCTTCACATTCATCGATTTAGCCCACGTGAACTCAGATTTGATGGTTAGATTGAAGAAATTTAGCTTCACATTCATCGATTTAGCCCACGTGAACTCAGATTTGATGGTTAGATTGAAGAAATTTAGCTTCACATTCATCGATTTAGCCCACGTGAACTCAGATTTGATGGTTAGATTGAAGAAATTTAGCTTCACATTCATCGATTTAGCCCACGTGAACTCAGATTTGATGGTTAGATTGAAGAAATTTAGCTTCACATTTCGATTTAGCCCACGTGAACTCAGATTTGATGGTTAGATTGAAGAAATTTAGCTTCACATTCATCGATTTAGCCCACGTGAACTCAGATTTGATGGTTAGATTGAAGAAATTTAGCTTCACATTCATCGATTTAGCCCACGTGAACTCAGATTTGATGGTTAGATTGAAGAAATTTAGCTTCACATTCATCGATTTAGCCCACGTGAACTCAGATTTGATGGTTAGATTGAAGAAATTTAGCTTCACATTCATCGATTTAGCCCACGTGAACTCAGATTTGATGGTTAGATTGAAGAAATTTAGCTTCACATTCATCGATTTAGCCCACGTGAACTCAGATTTGATGGTTAGATTGAAGAAATTTAGCTTCACATTCATCGATTTAGCCCACGTGAACTCAGATTTGATGGTTAGATTGAAGAAATTTAGCTTCACATTCATCGATTTAGCCCACGTGAACTCAGATTTGATGGTTAGATTGAAGAAATTTAGCTTCACATTCATCGATTTAGCCCACGTGAACTCAGATTTGATGGTTAGATTGAAGAAATTTAGCTTCACATTCATCGATTTAGCCCACGTGAACTCAGATTTGATGGTTAGATTGAAGAAATTTAGCTTCACATTCATCGATTTAGCCCACGTGAACTCAGATTTGATGGTTAGATTGAAGAAATTTAGCTTCACATTCATCGATTTAGCCCACGTGAACTCAGATTTGATGGTTAGATTGAAGAAATTTAGCTTCACATTCATCGATTTAGCCCACGTGAACTCAGATTTGATGGTTAGATTGAAGAAATTTAGCTTCACATTCATCGATTTAGCCCACGTGAACTCAGATTTGATGGTTAGATTGAAGAAATTTAGCTTCACATTCATCGATTTAGCCCACGTGAACTCAGATTTGATGGTTAGATTGAAGAAATTTAGCTTCACATTCATCGATTTAGCCCACGTGAACTCAGATTTGATGGTTAGATTGAAGAAATTTAGCTTCACATTCATCGATTTAGCCCACGTGAACTCAGATTTGATGGTTAGATTGAAGAAATTTAGCTTCACATTCATCGATTTAGCCCACGTGAACTCAGATTTGATGGTTAGATTGAAGAAATTTAGCTTCACATTCATCGATTTAGCCCACGTGAACTCAGATTTGATGGTTAGATTGAAGAAATTTAGCTTCACATTCATCGATTTAGCCCACGTGAACTCAGATTTGATGGTTAGATTGAAGAAATTTAGCTTCACATTCATCGATTTAGCCCACGTGAACTCAGATTTGATGGTTAGATTGAAGAAATTTAGCTTCACATTCATCGATTTAGCCCACGTGAACTCAGATTTGATGGTTAGATTGAAGAAATTTAGCTTCACATTCATCGATTTAGCCCACGTGAACTCAGATTTGATGGTTAGATTGAAGAAATTTAGCTTCACATTCATCGATTTAGCCCACGTGAACTCAGATTTGATGGTTAGATTGAAGAAATTTAGCTTCACATTCATCGATTTAGCCCACGTGAACTCAGATTTGATGGTTAGATTGAAGAAATTTAGCTTCACATTCATCGATTTAGCCCACGTGAACTCAGATTTGATGGTTAGATTGAAGAAATTTAGCTTCACATTCATCGATTTAGCCCACGTGAACTCAGATTTGATGGTTAGATTGAAGAAATTTAGCTTCACATTCATCGATTTAGCCCACGTGAACTCAGATTTGATGGTTAGATTGAAGAAATTTAGCTTCACATTCATCGATTTAGCCCACGTGAACTCAGATTTGATGGTTAGATTGAAGAAATTTAGCTTCACATTCATCGATTTAGCCCACGTGAACTCAGATTTGATGGTTAGATTGAAGAAATTTAGCTTCACATTCATCGATTTAGCCCACGTGAACTCAGATTTGATGGTTAGATTGAAGAAATTTAGCTTCACATTCATCGATTTAGCCCACGTGAACTCAGATTTGATGGTTAGATTGAAGAAATTTAGCTTCACATTCATCGATTTAGCCCACGTGAACTCAGATTTGATGGTTAGATTGAAGAAATTTAGCTTCACATTCATCGATTTAGCCCACGTGAACTCAGATTTGATGGTTAGATTGAAGAAATTTAGCTTCACATTCATCGATTTAGCCCACGTGAACTCAGATTTGATGGTTAGATTGAAGAAATTTAGCTTCACATTCATCGATTTAGCCCACGTGAACTCAGATTTGATGGTTAGATTGAAGAAATTTAGCTTCACATTCATCGATTTAGCCCACGTGAACTCAGATTTGATGGTTAGATTGAAGAAATTTAGCTTCACATTCATCGATTTAGCCCACGTGAACTCAGATTTGATGGTTAGATTGAAGAAATTTAGCTTCACATTCATCGATTTAGCCCACGTGAACTCAGATTTGATGGTTAGATTGAAGAAATTTAGCTTCACATTCATCGATTTAGCCCACGTGAACTCAGATTTGATGGTTAGATTGAAGAAATTTAGCTTCACATTCATCGATTTAGCCCACGTGAACTCAGATTTGATGGTTAGATTGAAGAAATTTAGCTTCACATTCATCGATTTAGCCCACGTGAACTCAGATTTGATGGTTAGATTGAAGAAATTTAGCTTCACATTCATCGATTTAGCCCACGTGAACTCAGATTTGATGGTTAGATTGAAGAAATTTAGCTTCACATTCATCGATTTAGCCCACGTGAACTCAGATTTGATGGTTAGATTGAAGAAATTTAGCTTCACATTCATCGATTTAGCCCACGTGAACTCAGATTTGATGGTTAGATTGAAGAATTTAGCTTCACATTCATCGATTTAGCCCACGTGAACTCAGATTTGATGGTTAGATTGAAGAAATTTAGCTTCACATTCATCGATTTAGCCCACGTGAACTCAGATTTGATGGTTAGATTGAAGAAATTTAGCTTCACATTCATCGATTTAGCCCACGTGAACTCAGATTTGATGGTTAGATTGAAGAAATTTAGCTTCACATTCATCGATTTAGCCCACGTGAACTCAGATTTGATGGTTAGATTGAAGAAATTTAGCTTCACATTCATCGATTTAGCCCACGTGAACTCAGATTTGATGGTTAGATTGAAGAAATTTAGCTTCACATTCATCGATTTAGCCCACGTGAACTCAGATTTGATGGTTAGATTGAAGAAATTTAGCTTCACATTCATCGATTTAGCCCACGTGAACTCAGATTTGATGGTTAGATTGAAGAAATTTAGCTTCACATTCATCGATTTAGCCCACGTGAACTCAGATTTGATGGTTAGATTGAAGAAATTTAGCTTCACATTCATCGATTTAGCCCACGTGAACTCAGATTTGATGGTTAGATTGAAGAAATTTAGCTTCACATTCATCGATTTAGCCCACGTGAACTCAGATTTGATGGTTAGATTGAAGAAATTTAGCTTCACATTCATCGATTTAGCCCACGTGAACTCAGATTTGATGGTTAGATTGAAGAAATTTAGCTTCACATTCATCGATTTAGCCCACGTGAACTCAGATTTGATGGTTAGATTGAAGAAATTTAGCTTCACATTCATCGATTTAGCCCACGTGAACTCAGATTTGATGGTTAGATTGAAGAAATTTAGCTTCACATTCATCGATTTAGCCCACGTGAACTCAGATTTGATGGTTAGATTGAAGAAATTTAGCTTCACATTCGATTTAGCCCACGTGAACTCAGATTTGATGGTTAGATTGAAGAAATTTAGCTTCACATTCATCGATTTAGCCCACGTGAACTCAGATTTGATGGTTAGATTGAAGAAATTTAGCTTCACATTCATCGATTTAGCCCACGTGAACTCAGATTTGATGGTTAGATTGAAGAAATTTAGCTTCACATTCATCGATTTAGCCCACGTGAACTCAGATTTGATGGTTAGATTGAAGAAATTTAGCTTCACATTCATCGATTTAGCCCACGTGAACTCAGATTTGATGGTTAGATTGAAGAAATTTAGCTTCACATTCATCGATTTAGCCCACGTGAACTCAGATTTGATGGTTAGATTGAAGAAATTTAGCTTCACATTCATCGATTTAGCCCACGTGAACTCAGATTTGATGGTTAGATTGAAGAAATTTAGCTTCACATTCATCGATTTAGCCCACGTGAACTCAGATTTGATGGTTAGATTGAAGAAATTTAGCTTCACATTCATCGATTTAGCCCACGTGAACTCAGATTTGATGGTTAGATTGAAGAAATTTAGCTTCACATTCATCGATTTAGCCCACGTGAACTCAGATTTGATGGTTAGATTGAAGAAATTTAGCTTCACATTCATCGATTTAGCCCACGTGAACTCAGATTTGATGGTTAGATTGAAGAAATTTAGCTTCACATTCATCGATTTAGCCCACGTGAACTCAGATTTGATGGTTAGATTGAAGAAATTTAGCTTCACATTCATCGATTTAGCCCACGTGAACTCAGATTTGATGGTTAGATTGAAGAAATTTAGCTTCACATTCATCGATTTAGCCCACGTGAACTCAGATTTGATGGTTAGATTGAAGAAATTTAGCTTCACATTCATCGATTTAGCCCACGTGAACTCAGATTTGATGGTTAGATTGAAGAAATTTAGCTTCACATTCATCGATTTAGCCCACGTGAACTCAGATTTGATGGTTAGATTGAAGAAATTTAGCTTCACATTCATCGATTTAGCCCACGTGAACTCAGATTTGATGGTTAGATTGAAGAAATTTAGCTTCACATTCATCGATTTAGCCCACGTGAACTCAGATTTGATGGTTAGATTGAAGAAATTTAGCTTCACATTCATCGATTTAGCCCACGTGAACTCAGATTTGATGGTTAGATTGAAGAAATTTAGCTTCACATTCATCGATTTAGCCCACGTGAACTCAGATTTGATGGTTAGATTGAAGAAATTTAGCTTCACATTCATCGATTTAGCCCACGTGAACTCAGATTTGATGGTTAGATTGAAGAAATTTAGCTTCACATTCATCGATTTAGCCCACGTGAACTCAGATTTGATGGTTAGATTGAAGAAATTTAGCTTCACATTCATCGATTTAGCCCACGTGAACTCAGATTTGATGGTTAGATTGAAGAAATTTAGCTTCACATTCATCGATTTAGCCCACGTGAACTCAGATTTGATGGTTAGATTGAAGAAATTTAGCTTCACATTCATCGATTTAGCCCACGTGAACTCAGATTTGATGGTTAGATTGAAGAAATTTAGCTTCACATTCATCGATTTAGCCCACGTGAACTCAGATTTGATGGTTAGATTGAAGAAATTTAGCTTCACATTCATCGATTTAGCCCACGTGAACTCAGATTTGATGGTTAGATTGAAGAAATTTAGCTTCACATTCATCGATTTAGCCCACGTGAACTCAGATTTGATGGTTAGATTGAAGAAATTTAGCTTCACATTCATCGATTTAGCCCACGTGAACTCAGATTTGATGGTTAGATTGAAGAAATTTAGCTTCACATTCATCGATTTAGCCCACGTGAACTCAGATTTGATGGTTAGATTGAAGAAATTTAGCTTCACATTCATCGATTTAGCCCACGTGAACTCAGATTTGATGGTTAGATTGAAGAAATTTAGCTTCACATTCATCGATTTAGCCCACGTGAACTCAGATTTGATGGTTAGATTGAAGAAATTTAGCTTCACATTCATCGATTTAGCCCACGTGAACTCAGATTTGATGGTTAGATTGAAGAAATTTAGCTTCACATTCATCGATTTAGCCCACGTGAACTCAGATTTGATGGTTAGATTGAAGAAATTTAGCTTCACATTCATCGATTTAGCCCACGTGAACTCAGATTTGATGGTTAGATTGAAGAAATTTAGCTTCACATTCATCGATTTAGCCCACGTGAACTCAGATTTGATGGTTAGATTGAAGAAATTTAGCTTCACATTCATCGATTTAGCCCACGTGAACTCAGATTTGATGGTTAGATTGAAGAAATTTAGCTTCACATTCATCGATTTAGCCCACGTGAACTCAGATTTGATGGTTAGATTGAAGAAATTTAGCTTCACATTCATCGATTTAGCCCACGTGAACTCAGATTTGATGGTTAGATTGAAGAAATTTAGCTTCACATTCATCGATTTAGCCCACGTGAACTCAGATTTGATGGTTAGATTGAAGAAATTTAGCTTCACATTCATCGATTTAGCCCACGTGAACTCAGATTTGATGGTTAGATTGAAGAAATTTAGCTTCACATTCATCGATTTAGCCCACGTGAACTCAGATTTGATGGTTAGATTGAAGAAATTTAGCTTCACATTCATCGATTTAGCCCACGTGAACTCAGATTTGATGGTTAGATTGAAGAAATTTAGCTTCACATTCATCGATTTAGCCCACGTGAACTCAGATTTGATGGTTAGATTGAAGAAATTTAGCTTCACATTCATCGATTTAGCCCACGTGAACTCAGATTTGATGGTTAGATTGAAGAAATTTAGCTTCACATTCATCGATTTAGCCCACGTGAACTCAGATTTGATGGTTAGATTGAAGAAATTTAGCTTCACATTCATCGATTTAGCCCACGTGAACTCAGATTTGATGGTTAGATTGAAGAAATTTAGCTTCACATTCATCGATTTAGCCCACGTGAACTCAGATTTGATGGTTAGATTGAAGAAATTTAGCTTCACATTCATCGATTTAGCCCACGTGAACTCAGATTTGATGGTTAGATTGAAGAAATTTAGCTTCACATTCATCGATTTAGCCCACGTGAACTCAGATTTGATGGTTAGATTGAAGAAATTTAGCTTCACATTCATCGATTTAGCCCACGTGAACTCAGATTTGATGGTTAGATTGAAGAAATTTAGCTTCACATTCATCGATTTAGCCCACGTGAACTCAGATTTGATGGTTAGATTGAAGAAATTTAGCTTCACATTCGTCGATTTAGCCCACGTGAACTCAGATTTGATGGTTAGATTGAAGAAATTTAGCTTCACATTCATCGATTTAGCCCACGTGAACTCAGATTTGATGGTTAGATTGAAGAAATTTAGCTTCACATTCATCGATTTAGCCCACGTGAACTCAGATTTGATGGTTAGATTGAAGAAATTTAGCTTCACATTCATCGATTTAGCCCACGTGAACTCAGATTTGATGGTTAGATTGAAGAAATTTAGCTTCACATTCATCGATTTAGCCCACGTGAACTCAGATTTGATGGTTAGATTGAAGAAATTTAGCTTCACATTCATCGATTTAGCCCACGTGAACTCAGATTTGATGGTTAGATTGAAGAAATTTAGCTTCACATTCATCGATTTAGCCCACGTGAACTCAGATTTGATGGTTAGATTGAAGAAATTTAGCTTCACATTCATCGATTTAGCCCACGTGAACTCAGATTTGATGGTTAGATTGAAGAAATTTAGCTTCACATTCATCGATTTAGCCCACGTGAACTCAGATTTGATGGTTAGATTGAAGAAATTTAGCTTCACATTCATCGATTTAGCCCACGTGAACTCAGATTTGATGGTTAGATTGAAGAAATTTAGCTTCACATTCATCGATTTAGCCCACGTGAACTCAGATTTGATGGTTAGATTGAAGAAATTTAGCTTCACATTCATCGATTTAGCCCACGTGAACTCAGATTTGATGGTTAGATTGAAGAAATTTAGCTTCACATTCATCGATTTAGCCCACGTGAACTCAGATTTGATGGTTAGATTGAAGAAATTTAGCTTCACATTCATCGATTTAGCCCACGTGAACTCAGATTTGATGGTTAGATTGAAGAAATTTAGCTTCACATTCATCGATTTAGCCCACGTGAACTCAGATTTGATGGTTAGATTGAAGAAATTTAGCTTCACATTCATCGATTTAGCCCACGTGAACTCAGATTTGATGGTTAGATTGAAGAAATTTAGCTTCACATTCATCGATTTAGCCCACGTGAACTCAGATTTGATGGTTAGATTGAAGAAATTTAGCTTCACATTCATCGATTTAGCCCACGTGAACTCAGATTTGATGGTTAGATTGAAGAAATTTAGCTTCACATTCATCGATTTAGCCCACGTGAACTCAGATTTGATGGTTAGATTGAAGAAATTTAGCTTCACATTCATCGATTTAGCCCACGTGAACTCAGATTTGATGGTTAGATTGAAGAAATTTAGCTTCACATTCATCGATTTAGCCCACGTGAACTCAGATTTGATGGTTAGATTGAAGAAATTTAGCTTCACATTCATCGATTTAGCCCACGTGAACTCAGATTTGATGGTTAGATTGAAGAAATTTAGCTTCACATTCATCGATTTAGCCCACGTGAACTCAGATTTGATGGTTAGATTGAAGAAATTTAGCTTCACATTCATCGATTTAGCCCACGTGAACTCAGATTTGATGGTTAGATTGAAGAAATTTAGCTTCACATTCATCGATTTAGCCCACGTGAACTCAGATTTGATGGTTAGATTGAAGAAATTTAGCTTCACATTCATCGATTTAGCCCACGTGAACTCAGATTTGATGGTTAGATTGAAGAAATTTAGCTTCACATTCATCGATTTAGCCCACGTGAACTCAGATTTGATGGTTAGATTGAAGAAATTTAGCTTCACATTCATCGATTTAGCCCACGTGAACTCAGATTTGATGGTTAGATTGAAGAAATTTAGCTTCACATTCATCGATTTAGCCCACGTGAACTCAGATTTGATGGTTAGATTGAAGAAATTTAGCTTCACATTCATCGATTTAGCCCACGTGAACTCAGATTTGATGGTTAGATTGAAGAAATTTAGCTTCACATTCATCGATTTAGCCCACGTGAACTCAGATTTGATGGTTAGATTGAAGAAATTTAGCTTCACATTCATCGATTTAGCCCACGTGAACTCAGATTTGATGGTTAGATTGAAGAAATTTAGCTTCACATTCATCGATTTAGCCCACGTGAACTCAGATTTGATGGTTAGATTGAAGAAATTTAGCTTCACATTCATCGATTTAGCCCACGTGAACTCAGATTTGATGGTTAGATTGAAGAAATTTAGCTTCACATTCATCGATTTAGCCCACGTGAACTCAGATTTGATGGTTAGATTGAAGAAATTTAGCTTCACATTCATCGATTTAGCCCACGTGAACTCAGATTTGATGGTTAGATTGAAGAAATTTAGCTTCACATTCATCGATTTAGCCCACGTGAACTCAGATTTGATGGTTAGATTGAAGAAATTTAGCTTCACATTCATCGATTTAGCCCACGTGAACTCAGATTTGATGGTTAGATTGAAGAAATTTAGCTTCACATTCATCGATTTAGCCCACGTGAACTCAGATTTGATGGTTAGATTGAAGAAATTTAGCTTCACATTCATCGATTTAGCCCACGTGAACTCAGATTTGATGGTTAGATTGAAGAAATTTAGCTTCACATTCATCGATTTAGCCCACGTGAACTCAGATTTGATGGTTAGATTGAAGAAATTTAGCTTCACATTCATCGATTTAGCCCACGTGAACTCAGATTTGATGGTTAGATTGAAGAAATTTAGCTTCACATTCATCGATTTAGCCCACGTGAACTCAGATTTGATGGTTAGATTGAAGAAATTTAGCTTCACATTCATCGATTTAGCCCACGTGAACTCAGATTTGATGGTTAGATTGAAGAAATTTAGCTTCACATTCATCGATTTAGCCCACGTGAACTCAGATTTGATGGTTAGATTGAAGAAATTTAGCTTCACATTCATCGATTTAGCCCACGTGAACTCAGATTTGATGGTTAGATTGAAGAAATTTAGCTTCACATTCATCGATTTAGCCCACGTGAACTCAGATTTGATGGTTAGATTGAAGAAATTTAGCTTCACATTCATCGATTTAGCCCACGTGAACTCAGATTTGATGGTTAGATTGAAGAAATTTAGCTTCACATTCATCGATTTAGCCCACGTGAACTCAGATTTGATGGTTAGATTGAAGAAATTTAGCTTCACATTCATCGATTTAGCCCACGTGAACTCAGATTTGATGGTTAGATTGAAGAAATTTAGCTTCACATTCATCGATTTAGCCCACGTGAACTCAGATTTGATGGTTAGATTGAAGAAATTTAGCTTCACATTCATCGATTTAGCCCACGTGAACTCAGATTTGATGGTTAGATTGAAGAAATTTAGCTTCACATTCATCGATTTAGCCCACGTGAACTCAGATTTGATGGTTAGATTGAAGAAATTTAGCTTCACATTCATCGATTTAGCCCACGTGAACTCAGATTTGATGGTTAGATTGAAGAAATTTAGCTTCACATTCATCGATTTAGCCCACGTGAACTCAGATTTGATGGTTAGATTGAAGAAATTTAGCTTCACATTCATCGATTTAGCCCACGTGAACTCAGATTTGATGGTTAGATTGAAGAAATTTAGCTTCACATTCATCGATTTAGCCCACGTGAACTCAGATTTGATGGTTAGATTGAAGAAATTTAGCTTCACATTCATCGATTTAGCCCACGTGAACTCAGATTTGATGGTTAGATTGAAGAAATTTAGCTTCACATTCATCGATTTAGCCCACGTGAACTCAGATTTGATGGTTAGATTGAAGAAATTTAGCTTCACATTCATCGATTTAGCCCACGTGAACTCAGATTTGATGGTTAGATTGAAGAAATTTAGCTTCACATTCATCGATTTAGCCCACGTGAACTCAGATTTGATGGTTAGATTGAAGAAATTTAGCTTCACATTCATCGATTTAGCCCACGTGAACTCAGATTTGATGGTTAGATTGAAGAAATTTAGCTTCACATTCGTCGATTTAGCCCACGTGAACTCAGATTTGATGGTTAGATTGAAGAAATTTAGCTTCACATTCATCGATTTAGCCCACGTGAACTCAGATTTGATGGTTAGATTGAAGAAATTTAGCTTCACATTCATCGATTTAGCCCACGTGAACTCAGATTTGATGGTTAGATTGAAGAAATTTAGCTTCACATTCATCGATTTAGCCCACGTGAACTCAGATTTGATGGTTAGATTGAAGAAATTTAGCTTCACATTCATCGATTTAGCCCACGTGAACTCAGATTTGATGGTTAGATTGAAGAAATTTAGCTTCACATTCATCGATTTAGCCCACGTGAACTCAGATTTGATGGTTAGATTGAAGAAATTTAGCTTCACATTCATCGATTTAGCCCACGTGAACTCAGATTTGATGGTTAGATTGAAGAAATTTAGCTTCACATTCTCGATTTAGCCCACGTGAACTCAGATTTGATGGTTAGATTGAAGAAATTTAGCTTCACATTCATCGATTTAGCCCACGTGAACTCAGATTTGATGGTTAGATTGAAGAAATTTAGCTTCACATTCATCGATTTAGCCCACGTGAACTCAGATTTGATGGTTAGATTGAAGAAATTTAGCTTCACATTCATCGATTTAGCCCACGTGAACTCAGATTTGATGGTTAGATTGAAGAAATTTAGCTTCACATTCATCGATTTAGCCCACGTGAACTCAGATTTGATGGTTAGATTGAAGAAATTTAGCTTCACATTCATCGATTTAGCCCACGTGAACTCAGATTTGATGGTTAGATTGAAGAAATTTAGCTTCACATTCATCGATTTAGCCCACGTGAACTCAGATTTGATGGTTAGATTGAAGAAATTTAGCTTCACATTCATCGATTTAGCCCACGTGAACTCAGATTTGATGGTTAGATTGAAGAAATTTAGCTTCACATTCATCGATTTAGCCCACGTGAACTCAGATTTGATGGTTAGATTGAAGAAATTTAGCTTCACATTCATCGATTTAGCCCACGTGAACTCAGATTTGATGGTTAGATTGAAGAAATTTAGCTTCACATTCATCGATTTAGCCCACGTGAACTCAGATTTGATGGTTAGATTGAAGAAATTTAGCTTCACATTCATCGATTTAGCCCACGTGAACTCAGATTTGATGGTTAGATTGAAGAAATTTAGCTTCACATTCATCGATTTAGCCCACGTGAACTCAGATTTGATGGTTAGATTGAAGAAATTTAGCTTCACATTCATCGATTTAGCCCACGTGAACTCAGATTTGATGGTTAGATTGAAGAAATTTAGCTTCACATTCATCGATTTAGCCCACGTGAACTCAGATTTGATGGTTAGATTGAAGAAATTTAGCTTCACATTCATCGATTTAGCCCACGTGAACTCAGATTTGATGGTTAGATTGAAGAAATTTAGCTTCACATTCGTCGATTTAGCCCACGTGAACTCAGATTTGATGGTTAGATTGAAGAAATTTAGCTTCACATTCATCGATTTAGCCCACGTGAACTCAGATTTGATGGTTAGATTGAAGAAATTTAGCTTCACATTCATCGATTTAGCCCACGTGAACTCAGATTTGATGGTTAGATTGAAGAAATTTAGCTTCACATTCATCGATTTAGCCCACGTGAACTCAGATTTGATGGTTAGATTGAAGAAATTTAGCTTCACATTCATCGATTTAGCCCACGTGAACTCAGATTTGATGGTTAGATTGAAGAAATTTAGCTTCACATTCATCGATTTAGCCCACGTGAACTCAGATTTGATGGTTAGATTGAAGAAATTTAGCTTCACATTCATCGATTTAGCCCACGTGAACTCAGATTTGATGGTTAGATTGAAGAAATTTAGCTTCACATTCATCGATTTAGCCCACGTGAACTCAGATTTGATGGTTAGATTGAAGAAATTTAGCTTCACATTCATCGATTTAGCCCACGTGAACTCAGATTTGATGGTTAGATTGAAGAAATTTAGCTTCACATTCATCGATTTAGCCCACGTGAACTCAGATTTGATGGTTAGATTGAAGAAATTTAGCTTCATTCATCGATTTAGCCCACGTGAACTCAGATTTGATGGTTAGATTGAAGAAATTTAGCTTCACATTCGTCGATTTAGCCCACGTGAACTCAGATTTGATGGTTAGATTGAAGAAATTTAGCTTCACATTCATCGATTTAGCCCACGTGAACTCAGATTTGATGGTTAGATTGAAGAAATTTAGCTTCACATTCATCGATTTAGCCCACGTGAACTCAGATTTGATGGTTAGATTGAAGAAATTTAGCTTCACATTCATCGATTTAGCCCACGTGAACTCAGATTTGATGGTTAGATTGAAGAAATTTAGCTTCACATTCATCGATTTAGCCCACGTGAACTCAGATTTGATGGTTAGATTGAAGAAATTTAGCTTCACATTCATCGATTTAGCCCACGTGAACTCAGATTTGATGGTTAGATTGAAGAAATTTAGCTTCACATTCATCGATTTAGCCCACGTGAACTCAGATTTGATGGTTAGATTGAAGAAATTTAGCTTCACATTCATCGATTTAGCCCACGTGAACTCAGATTTGATGGTTAGATTGAAGAAATTTAGCTTCACATTCATCGATTTAGCCCACGTGAACTCAGATTTGATGGTTAGATTGAAGAAATTTAGCTTCACATTCATCGATTTAGCCCACGTGAACTCAGATTTGATGGTTAGATTGAAGAAATTTAGCTTCACATTCATCGATTTAGCCCACGTGAACTCAGATTTGATGGTTAGATTGAAGAAATTTAGCTTCACATTCATCGATTTAGCCCACGTGAACTCAGATTTGATGGTTAGATTGAAGAAATTTAGCTTCACATTCATCGATTTAGCCCACGTGAACTCAGATTTGATGGTTAGATTGAAGAAATTTAGCTTCACATTCGTCGATTTAGCCCACGTGAACTCAGATTTGATGGTTAGATTGAAGAAATTTAGCTTCACATTCATCGATTTAGCCCACGTGAACTCAGATTTGATGGTTAGATTGAAGAAATTTAGCTTCACATTCGTCGATTTAGCCCACGTGAACTCAGATTTGATGGTTAGATTGAAGAAATTTAGCTTCACATTCATCGATTTAGCCCACGTGAACTCAGATTTGATGGTTAGATTGAAGAAATTTAGCTTCACATTCATCGATTTAGCCCACGTGAACTCAGATTTGATGGTTAGATTGAAGAAATTTAGCTTCACATTCATCGATTTAGCCCACGTGAACTCAGATTTGATGGTTAGATTGAAGAAATTTAGCTTCACATTCATCGATTTAGCCCACGTGAACTCAGATTTGATGGTTAGATTGAAGAAATTTAGCTTCACATTCATCGATTTAGCCCACGTGAACTCAGATTTGATGGTTAGATTGAAGAAATTTAGCTTCACATTCATCGATTTAGCCCACGTGAACTCAGATTTGATGGTTAGATTGAAGAAATTTAGCTTCACATTCATCGATTTAGCCCACGTGAACTCAGATTTGATGGTTAGATTGAAGAAATTTAGCTTCACATTCATCGATTTAGCCCACGTGAACTCAGATTTGATGGTTAGATTGAAGAAATTTAGCTTCACATTCATCGATTTAGCCCACGTGAACTCAGATTTGATGGTTAGATTGAAGAAATTTAGCTTCACATTCATCGATTTAGCCCACGTGAACTCAGATTTGATGGTTAGATTGAAGAAATTTAGCTTCACATTCGTCGATTTAGCCCACGTGAACTCAGATTTGATGGTTAGATTGAAGAAATTTAGCTTCACATTCATCGATTTAGCCCACGTGAACTCAGATTTGATGGTTAGATTGAAGAAATTTAGCTTCACATTCATCGATTTAGCCCACGTGAACTCAGATTTGATGGTTAGATTGAAGAAATTTAGCTTCACATTCATCGATTTAGCCCACGTGAACTCAGATTTGATGGTTAGATTGAAGAAATTTAGCTTCGCATTCATCGATTTAGCCCACGTGAACTCAGATTTGATGGTTAGATTGAAGAAATTTAGCTTCACATTCATCGATTTAGCCCACGTGAACTCAGATTTGATGGTTAGATTGAAGAAATTTAGCTTCACATTCATCGATTTAGCCCACGTGAACTCAGATTTGATGGTTAGATTGAAGAAATTTAGCTTCACATTCATCGATTTAGCCCACGTGAACTCAGATTTGATGGTTAGATTGAAGAAATTTAGCTTCACATTCATCGATTTAGCCCACGTGAACTCAGATTTGATGGTTAGATTGAAGAAATTTAGCTTCACATTCATCGATTTAGCCCACGTGAACTCAGATTTGATGGTTAGATTGAAGAAATTTAGCTTCACATTCATCGATTTAGCCCACGTGAACTCAGATTTGATGGTTAGATTGAAGAAATTTAGCTTCACATTCATCGATTTAGCCCACGTGAACTCAGATTTGATGGTTAGATTGAAGAAATTTAGCTTCACATTCATCGATTTAGCCCACGTGAACTCAGATTTGATGGTTAGATTGAAGAAATTTAGCTTCACATTCATCGATTTAGCCCACGTGAACTCAGATTTGATGGTTAGATTGAAGAAATTTAGCTTCATTCATCGATTTAGCCCACGTGAACTCAGATTTGATGGTTAGATTGAAGAAATTTAGCTTCACATTCATCGATTTAGCCCACGTGAACTCAGATTTGATGGTTAGATTGAAGAAATTTAGCTTCACATTCATCGATTTAGCCCACGTGAACTCAGATTTGATGGTTAGATTGAAGAAATTTAGCTTCACATTCATCGATTTAGCCCACGTGAACTCAGATTTGATGGTTAGATTGAAGAAATTTAGCTTCACATTCATCGATTTAGCCCACGTGAACTCAGATTTGATGGTTAGATTGAAGAAATTTAGCTTCACATTCATCGATTTAGCCCACGTGAACTCAGATTTGATGGTTAGATTGAAGAAATTTAGCTTCACATTCATCGATTTAGCCCACGTGAACTCAGATTTGATGGTTAGATTGAAGAAATTTAGCTTCACATTCATCGATTTAGCCCACGTGAACTCAGATTTGATGGTTAGATTGAAGAAATTTAGCTTCACATTCGTCGATTTAGCCCACGTGAACTCAGATTTGATGGTTAGATTGAAGAAATTTAGCTTCACATTCATCGATTTAGCCCACGTGAACTCAGATTTGATGGTTAGATTGAAGAAATTTAGCTTCACATTCATCGATTTAGCCCACGTGAACTCAGATTTGATGGTTAGATTGAAGAAATTTAGCTTCACATTCATCGATTTAGCCCACGTGAACTCAGATTTGATGGTTAGATTGAAGAAATTTAGCTTCACATTCATCGATTTAGCCCACGTGAACTCAGATTTGATGGTTAGATTGAAGAAATTTAGCTTCACATTCATCGATTTAGCCCACGTGAACTCAGATTTGATGGTTAGATTGAAGAAATTTAGCTTCACATTCATCGATTTAGCCCACGTGAACTCAGATTTGATGGTTAGATTGAAGAAATTTAGCTTCACATTCATCGATTTAGCCCACGTGAACTCAGATTTGATGGTTAGATTGAAGAAATTTAGCTTCATTCATCGATTTAGCCCACGTGAACTCAGATTTGATGGTTAGATTGAAGAAATTTAGCTTCACATTCATCGATTTAGCCCACGTGAACTCAGATTTGATGGTTAGATTGAAGAAATTTAGCTTCACATTCATCGATTTAGCCCACGTGAACTCAGATTTGATGGTTAGATTGAAGAAATTTAGCTTCACATTCATCGATTTAGCCCACGTGAACTCAGATTTGATGGTTAGATTGAAGAAATTTAGCTTCACATTCATCGATTTAGCCCACGTGAACTCAGATTTGATGGTTAGATTGAAGAAATTTAGCTTCACATTCATCGATTTAGCCCACGTGAACTCAGATTTGATGGTTAGATTGAAGAAATTTAGCTTCACATTCATCGATTTAGCCCACGTGAACTCAGATTTGATGGTTAGATTGAAGAAATTTAGCTTCACATTCATCGATTTAGCCCACGTGAACTCAGATTTGATGGTTAGATTGAAGAAATTTAGCTTCATTCATCGATTTAGCCCACGTGAACTCAGATTTGATGGTTAGATTGAAGAAATTTAGCTTCACATTCATCGATTTAGCCCACGTGAACTCAGATTTGATGGTTAGATTGAAGAAATTTAGCTTCACATTCATCGATTTAGCCCACGTGAACTCAGATTTGATGGTTAGATTGAAGAAATTTAGCTTCACATTCTCGATTTAGCCCACGTGAACTCAGATTTGATGGTTAGATTGAAGAAATTTAGCTTCACATTCATCGATTTAGCCCACGTGAACTCAGATTTGATGGTTAGATTGAAGAAATTTAGCTTCACATTCATCGATTTAGCCCACGTGAACTCAGATTTGATGGTTAGATTGAAGAAATTTAGCTTCACATTCGTCGATTTAGCCCACGTGAACTCAGATTTGATGGTTAGATTGAAGAAATTTAGCTTCACATTCATCGATTTAGCCCACGTGAACTCAGATTTGATGGTTAGATTGAAGAAATTTAGCTTCACATTCATCGATTTAGCCCACGTGAACTCAGATTTGATGGTTAGATTGAAGAAATTTAGCTTCACATTCATCGATTTAGCCCACGTGAACTCAGATTTGATGGTTAGATTGAAGAAATTTAGCTTCACATTCAGTCGATTTAGCCCACGTGAACTCAGATTTGATGGTTAGATTGAAGAAATTTAGCTTCACATTCATCGATTTAGCCCACGTGAACTCAGATTTGATGGTTAGATTGAAGAAATTTAGCTTCACATTCATCGATTTAGCCCACGTGAACTCAGATTTGATGGTTAGATTGAAGAAATTTAGCTTCACATTCATCGATTTAGCCCACGTGAACTCAGATTTGATGGTTAGATTGAAGAAATTTAGCTTCACATTCTCGATTTAGCCCACGTGAACTCAGATTTGATGGTTAGATTGAAGAAATTTAGCTTCACATTCATCGATTTAGCCCACGTGAACTCAGATTTGATGGTTAGATTGAAGAAATTTAGCTTCACATTCATCGATTTAGCCCACGTGAACTCAGATTTGATGGTTAGATTGAAGAAATTTAGCTTCACATTCATCGATTTAGCCCACGTGAACTCAGATTTGATGGTTAGATTGAAGAAATTTAGCTTCACATTCATCGATTTAGCCCACGTGAACTCAGATTTGATGGTTAGATTGAAGAAATTTAGCTTCACATTCATCGATTTAGCCCACGTGAACTCAGATTTGATGGTTAGATTGAAGAAATTTAGCTTCACATTCATCGATTTAGCCCACGTGAACTCAGATTTGATGGTTAGATTGAAGAAATTTAGCTTCACATTCATCGATTTAGCCCACGTGAACTCAGATTTGATGGTTAGATTGAAGAAATTTAGCTTCACATTCATCGATTTAGCCCACGTGAACTCAGATTTGATGGTTAGATTGAAGAAATTTAGCTTCACATTCATCGATTTAGCCCACGTGAACTCAGATTTGATGGTTAGATTGAAGAAATTTAGCTTCACATTCATCGATTTAGCCCACGTGAACTCAGATTTGATGGTTAGATTGAAGAAATTTAGCTTCACATTCATCGATTTAGCCCACGTGAACTCAGATTTGATGGTTAGATTGAAGAAATTTAGCTTCACATTCATCGATTTAGCCCACGTGAACTCAGATTTGATGGTTAGATTGAAGAAATTTAGCTTCACATTCATCGATTTAGCCCACGTGAACTCAGATTTGATGGTTAGATTGAAGAAATTTAGCTTCACATTCATCGATTTAGCCCACGTGAACTCAGATTTGATGGTTAGATTGAAGAAATTTAGCTTCACATTCATCGATTTAGCCCACGTGAACTCAGATTTGATGGTTAGATTGAAGAAATTTAGCTTCACATTCATCGATTTAGCCCACGTGAACTCAGATTTGATGGTTAGATTGAAGAAATTTAGCTTCACATTCATCGATTTAGCCCACGTGAACTCAGATTTGATGGTTAGATTGAAGAAATTTAGCTTCACATTCATCGATTTAGCCCACGTGAACTCAGATTTGATGGTTAGATTGAAGAAATTTAGCTTCACATTCATCGATTTAGCCCACGTGAACTCAGATTTGATGGTTAGATTGAAGAAATTTAGCTTCACATTCATCGATTTAGCCCACGTGAACTCAGATTTGATGGTTAGATTGAAGAAATTTAGCTTCACATTCATCGATTTAGCCCACGTGAACTCAGATTTGATGGTTAGATTGAAGAAATTTAGCTTCACATTCATCGATTTAGCCCACGTGAACTCAGATTTGATGGTTAGATTGAAGAAATTTAGCTTCACATTCATCGATTTAGCCCACGTGAACTCAGATTTGATGGTTAGATTGAAGAAATTTAGCTTCACATTCATCGATTTAGCCCACGTGAACTCAGATTTGATGGTTAGATTGAAGAAATTTAGCTTCACATTCATCGATTTAGCCCACGTGAACTCAGATTTGATGGTTAGATTGAAGAAATTTAGCTTCACATTCATCGATTTAGCCCACGTGAACTCAGATTTGATGGTTAGATTGAAGAAATTTAGCTTCACATTCATCGATTTAGCCCACGTGAACTCAGATTTGATGGTTAGATTGAAGAAATTTAGCTTCACATTCATCGATTTAGCCCACGTGAACTCAGATTTGATGGTTAGATTGAAGAAATTTAGCTTCACATTCATCGATTTAGCCCACGTGAACTCAGATTTGATGGTTAGATTGAAGAAATTTAGCTTCACATTCATCGATTTAGCCCACGTGAACTCAGATTTGATGGTTAGATTGAAGAAATTTAGCTTCACATTCATCGATTTAGCCCACGTGAACTCAGATTTGATGGTTAGATTGAAGAAATTTAGCTTCACATTCATCGATTTAGCCCACGTGAACTCAGATTTGATGGTTAGATTGAAGAAATTTAGCTTCACATTCATCGATTTAGCCCACGTGAACTCAGATTTGATGGTTAGATTGAAGAAATTTAGCTTCACATTCATCGATTTAGCCCACGTGAACTCAGATTTGATGGTTAGATTGAAGAAATTTAGCTTCACATTCATCGATTTAGCCCACGTGAACTCAGATTTGATGGTTAGATTGAAGAAATTTAGCTTCACATTCATCGATTTAGCCCACGTGAACTCAGATTTGATGGTTAGATTGAAGAAATTTAGCTTCACATTCATCGATTTAGCCCACGTGAACTCAGATTTGATGGTTAGATTGAAGAAATTTAGCTTCACATTCATCGATTTAGCCCACGTGAACTCAGATTTGATGGTTAGATTGAAGAAATTTAGCTTCACATTCATCGATTTAGCCCACGTGAACTCAGATTTGATGGTTAGATTGAAGAAATTTAGCTTCACATTCATCGATTTAGCCCACGTGAACTCAGATTTGATGGTTAGATTGAAGAAATTTAGCTTCACATTCATCGATTTAGCCCACGTGAACTCAGATTTGATGGTTAGATTGAAGAAATTTAGCTTCACATTCATCGATTTAGCCCACGTGAACTCAGATTTGATGGTTAGATTGAAGAAATTTAGCTTCACATTCATCGATTTAGCCCACGTGAACTCAGATTTGATGGTTAGATTGAAGAAATTTAGCTTCACATTCATCGATTTAGCCCACGTGAACTCAGATTTGATGGTTAGATTGAAGAAATTTAGCTTCACATTCATCGATTTAGCCCACGTGAACTCAGATTTGATGGTTAGATTGAAGAAATTTAGCTTCACATTCATCGATTTAGCCCACGTGAACTCAGATTTGATGGTTAGATTGAAGAAATTTAGCTTCACATTCATCGATTTAGCCCACGTGAACTCAGATTTGATGGTTAGATTGAAGAAATTTAGCTTCACATTCATCGATTTAGCCCACGTGAACTCAGATTTGATGGTTAGATTGAAGAAATTTAGCTTCACATTCATCGATTTAGCCCACGTGAACTCAGATTTGATGGTTAGATTGAAGAAATTTAGCTTCACATTCATCGATTTAGCCCACGTGAACTCAGATTTGATGGTTAGATTGAAGAAATTTAGCTTCACATTCATCGATTTAGCCCACGTGAACTCAGATTTGATGGTTAGATTGAAGAAATTTAGCTTCACATTCATCGATTTAGCCCACGTGAACTCAGATTTGATGGTTAGATTGAAGAAATTTAGCTTCACATTCATCGATTTAGCCCACGTGAACTCAGATTTGATGGTTAGATTGAAGAAATTTAGCTTCACATTCATCGATTTAGCCCACGTGAACTCAGATTTGATGGTTAGATTGAAGAAATTTAGCTTCACATTCATCGATTTAGCCCACGTGAACTCAGATTTGATGGTTAGATTGAAGAAATTTAGCTTCACATTCATCGATTTAGCCCACGTGAACTCAGATTTGATGGTTAGATTGAAGAAATTTAGCTTCACATTCATCGATTTAGCCCACGTGAACTCAGATTTGATGGTTAGATTGAAGAAATTTAGCTTCACATTCATCGATTTAGCCCACGTGAACTCAGATTTGATGGTTAGATTGAAGAAATTTAGCTTCACATTCATCGATTTAGCCCACGTGAACTCAGATTTGATGGTTAGATTGAAGAAATTTAGCTTCACATTCATCGATTTAGCCCACGTGAACTCAGATTTGATGGTTAGATTGAAGAAATTTAGCTTCACATTCATCGATTTAGCCCACGTGAACTCAGATTTGATGGTTAGATTGAAGAAATTTAGCTTCACATTCATCGATTTAGCCCACGTGAACTCAGATTTGATGGTTAGATTGAAGAAATTTAGCTTCACATTCATCGATTTAGCCCACGTGAACTCAGATTTGATGGTTAGATTGAAGAAATTTAGCTTCACATTCATCGATTTAGCCCACGTGAACTCAGATTTGATGGTTAGATTGAAGAAATTTAGCTTCACATTCATCGATTTAGCCCACGTGAACTCAGATTTGATGGTTAGATTGAAGAAATTTAGCTTCACATTCATCGATTTAGCCCACGTGAACTCAGATTTGATGGTTAGATTGAAGAAATTTAGCTTCACATTCATCGATTTAGCCCACGTGAACTCAGATTTGATGGTTAGATTGAAGAAATTTAGCTTCACATTCATCGATTTAGCCCACGTGAACTCAGATTTGATGGTTAGATTGAAGAAATTTAGCTTCACATTCATCGATTTAGCCCACGTGAACTCAGATTTGATGGTTAGATTGAAGAAATTTAGCTTCACATTCATCGATTTAGCCCACGTGAACTCAGATTTGATGGTTAGATTGAAGAAATTTAGCTTCACATTCATCGATTTAGCCCACGTGAACTCAGATTTGATGGTTAGATTGAAGAAATTTAGCTTCACATTCATCGATTTAGCCCACGTGAACTCAGATTTGATGGTTAGATTGAAGAAATTTAGCTTCACATTCATCGATTTAGCCCACGTGAACTCAGATTTGATGGTTAGATTGAAGAAATTTAGCTTCACATTCATCGATTTAGCCCACGTGAACTCAGATTTGATGGTTAGATTGAAGAAATTTAGCTTCACATTCATCGATTTAGCCCACGTGAACTCAGATTTGATGGTTAGATTGAAGAAATTTAGCTTCACATTCATCGATTTAGCCCACGTGAACTCAGATTTGATGGTTAGATTGAAGAAATTTAGCTTCACATTCATCGATTTAGCCCACGTGAACTCAGATTTGATGGTTAGATTGAAGAAATTTAGCTTCACATTCATCGATTTAGCCCACGTGAACTCAGATTTGATGGTTAGATTGAAGAAATTTAGCTTCACATTCATCGATTTAGCCCACGTGAACTCAGATTTGATGGTTAGATTGAAGAAATTTAGCTTCACATTCATCGATTTAGCCCACGTGAACTCAGATTTGATGGTTAGATTGAAGAAATTTAGCTTCACATTCATCGATTTAGCCCACGTGAACTCAGATTTGATGGTTAGATTGAAGAAATTTAGCTTCACATTCATCGATTTAGCCCACGTGAACTCAGATTTGATGGTTAGATTGAAGAAATTTAGCTTCACATTCATCGATTTAGCCCACGTGAACTCAGATTTGATGGTTAGATTGAAGAAATTTAGCTTCACATTCGTCGATTTAGCCCACGTGAACTCAGATTTGATGGTTAGATTGAAGAAATTTAGCTTCACATTCATCGATTTAGCCCACGTGAACTCAGATTTGATGGTTAGATTGAAGAAATTTAGCTTCACATTCATCGATTTAGCCCACGTGAACTCAGATTTGATGGTTAGATTGAAGAAATTTAGCTTCACATTCATCGATTTAGCCCACGTGAACTCAGATTTGATGGTTAGATTGAAGAAATTTAGCTTCACATTCATCGATTTAGCCCACGTGAACTCAGATTTGATGGTTAGATTGAAGAAATTTAGCTTCACATTCATCGATTTAGCCCACGTGAACTCAGATTTGATGGTTAGATTGAAGAAATTTAGCTTCACATTCATCGATTTAGCCCACGTGAACTCAGATTTGATGGTTAGATTGAAGAAATTTAGCTTCACATTCATCGATTTAGCCCACGTGAACTCAGATTTGATGGTTAGATTGAAGAAATTTAGCTTCACATTCATCGATTTAGCCCACGTGAACTCAGATTTGATGGTTAGATTGAAGAAATTTAGCTTCACATTCATCGATTTAGCCCACGTGAACTCAGATTTGATGGTTAGATTGAAGAAATTTAGCTTCACATTCATCGATTTAGCCCACGTGAACTCAGATTTGATGGTTAGATTGAAGAAATTTAGCTTCACATTCATCGATTTAGCCCACGTGAACTCAGATTTGATGGTTAGATTGAAGAAATTTAGCTTCACATTCATCGATTTAGCCCACGTGAACTCAGATTTGATGGTTAGATTGAAGAAATTTAGCTTCACATTCATCGATTTAGCCCACGTGAACTCAGATTTGATGGTTAGATTGAAGAAATTTAGCTTCACATTCATCGATTTAGCCCACGTGAACTCAGATTTGATGGTTAGATTGAAGAAATTTAGCTTCACATTCATCGATTTAGCCCACGTGAACTCAGATTTGATGGTTAGATTGAAGAAATTTAGCTTCACATTCATCGATTTAGCCCACGTGAACTCAGATTTGATGGTTAGATTGAAGAAATTTAGCTTCACATTCATCGATTTAGCCCACGTGAACTCAGATTTGATGGTTAGATTGAAGAAATTTAGCTTCACATTCATCGATTTAGCCCACGTGAACTCAGATTTGATGGTTAGATTGAAGAAATTTAGCTTCACATTCATCGATTTAGCCCACGTGAACTCAGATTTGATGGTTAGATTGAAGAAATTTAGCTTCACATTCATCGATTTAGCCCACGTGAACTCAGATTTGATGGTTAGATTGAAGAAATTTAGCTTCACATTCATCGATTTAGCCCACGTGAACTCAGATTTGATGGTTAGATTGAAGAAATTTAGCTTCACATTCATCGATTTAGCCCACGTGAACTCAGATTTGATGGTTAGATTGAAGAAATTTAGCTTCACATTCATCGATTTAGCCCACGTGAACTCAGATTTGATGGTTAGATTGAAGAAATTTAGCTTCACATTCATCGATTTAGCCCACGTGAACTCAGATTTGATGGTTAGATTGAAGAAATTTAGCTTCACATTCATCGATTTAGCCCACGTGAACTCAGATTTGATGGTTAGATTGAAGAAATTTAGCTTCACATTCATCGATTTAGCCCACGTGAACTCAGATTTGATGGTTAGATTGAAGAAATTTAGCTTCACATTCATCGATTTAGCCCACGTGAACTCAGATTTGATGGTTAGATTGAAGAAATTTAGCTTCACATTCATCGATTTAGCCCACGTGAACTCAGATTTGATGGTTAGATTGAAGAAATTTAGCTTCACATTCATCGATTTAGCCCACGTGAACTCAGATTTGATGGTTAGATTGAAGAAATTTAGCTTCACATTCATCGATTTAGCCCACGTGAACTCAGATTTGATGGTTAGATTGAAGAAATTTAGCTTCACATTCATCGATTTAGCCCACGTGAACTCAGATTTGATGGTTAGATTGAAGAAATTTAGCTTCACATTCATCGATTTAGCCCACGTGAACTCAGATTTGATGGTTAGATTGAAGAAATTTAGCTTCACATTCATCGATTTAGCCCACGTGAACTCAGATTTGATGGTTAGATTGAAGAAATTTAGCTTCACATTCATCGATTTAGCCCACGTGAACTCAGATTTGATGGTTAGATTGAAGAAATTTAGCTTCACATTCATCGATTTAGCCCACGTGAACTCAGATTTGATGGTTAGATTGAAGAAATTTAGCTTCACATTCATCGATTTAGCCCACGTGAACTCAGATTTGATGGTTAGATTGAAGAAATTTAGCTTCACATTCATCGATTTAGCCCACGTGAACTCAGATTTGATGGTTAGATTGAAGAAATTTAGCTTCACATTCATCGATTTAGCCCACGTGAACTCAGATTTGATGGTTAGATTGAAGAAATTTAGCTTCACATTCATCGATTTAGCCCACGTGAACTCAGATTTGATGGTTAGATTGAAGAAATTTAGCTTCACATTCATCGATTTAGCCCACGTGAACTCAGATTTGATGGTTAGATTGAAGAAATTTAGCTTCACATTCATCGATTTAGCCCACGTGAACTCAGATTTGATGGTTAGATTGAAGAAATTTAGCTTCACATTCATCGATTTAGCCCACGTGAACTCAGATTTGATGGTTAGATTGAAGAAATTTAGCTTCACATTCATCGATTTAGCCCACGTGAACTCAGATTTGATGGTTAGATTGAAGAAATTTAGCTTCACATTCATCGATTTAGCCCACGTGAACTCAGATTTGATGGTTAGATTGAAGAAATTTAGCTTCACATTCATCGATTTAGCCCACGTGAACTCAGATTTGATGGTTAGATTGAAGAAATTTAGCTTCACATTCATCGATTTAGCCCACGTGAACTCAGATTTGATGGTTAGATTGAAGAAATTTAGCTTCACATTCATCGATTTAGCCCACGTGAACTCAGATTTGATGGTTAGATTGAAGAAATTTAGCTTCACATTCATCGATTTAGCCCACGTGAACTCAGATTTGATGGTTAGATTGAAGAAATTTAGCTTCACATTCATCGATTTAGCCCACGTGAACTCAGATTTGATGGTTAGATTGAAGAAATTTAGCTTCACATTCATCGATTTAGCCCACGTGAACTCAGATTTGATGGTTAGATTGAAGAAATTTAGCTTCACATTCATCGATTTAGCCCACGTGAACTCAGATTTGATGGTTAGATTGAAGAAATTTAGCTTCACATTCATCGATTTAGCCCACGTGAACTCAGATTTGATGGTTAGATTGAAGAAATTTAGCTTCACATTCATCGATTTAGCCCACGTGAACTCAGATTTGATGGTTAGATTGAAGAAATTTAGCTTCACATTCATCGATTTAGCCCACGTGAACTCAGATTTGATGGTTAGATTGAAGAAATTTAGCTTCACATTCATCGATTTAGCCCACGTGAACTCAGATTTGATGGTTAGATTGAAGAAATTTAGCTTCACATTCATCGATTTAGCCCACGTGAACTCAGATTTGATGGTTAGATTGAAGAAATTTAGCTTCACATTCATCGATTTAGCCCACGTGAACTCAGATTTGATGGTTAGATTGAAGAAATTTAGCTTCACATTCATCGATTTAGCCCACGTGAACTCAGATTTGATGGTTAGATTGAAGAAATTTAGCTTCACATTCATCGATTTAGCCCACGTGAACTCAGATTTGATGGTTAGATTGAAGAAATTTAGCTTCACATTCATCGATTTAGCCCACGTGAACTCAGATTTGATGGTTAGATTGAAGAAATTTAGCTTCACATTCGTCGATTTAGCCCACGTGAACTCAGATTTGATGGTTAGATTGAAGAAATTTAGCTTCACATTCATCGATTTAGCCCACGTGAACTCAGATTTGATGGTTAGATTGAAGAAATTTAGCTTCACATTCATCGATTTAGCCCACGTGAACTCAGATTTGATGGTTAGATTGAAGAAATTTAGCTTCACATTCATCGATTTAGCCCACGTGAACTCAGATTTGATGGTTAGATTGAAGAAATTTAGCTTCACATTCATCGATTTAGCCCACGTGAACTCAGATTTGATGGTTAGATTGAAGAAATTTAGCTTCACATTCATCGATTTAGCCCACGTGAACTCAGATTTGATGGTTAGATTGAAGAAATTTAGCTTCACATTCATCGATTTAGCCCACGTGAACTCAGATTTGATGGTTAGATTGAAGAAATTTAGCTTCACATTCATCGATTTAGCCCACGTGAACTCAGATTTGATGGTTAGATTGAAGAAATTTAGCTTCACATTCATCGATTTAGCCCACGTGAACTCAGATTTGATGGTTAGATTGAAGAAATTTAGCTTCACATTCATCGATTTAGCCCACGTGAACTCAGATTTGATGGTTAGATTGAAGAAATTTAGCTTCACATTCATCGATTTAGCCCACGTGAACTCAGATTTGATGGTTAGATTGAAGAAATTTAGCTTCACATTCATCGATTTAGCCCACGTGAACTCAGATTTGATGGTTAGATTGAAGAAATTTAGCTTCACATTCGTCGATTTAGCCCACGTGAACTCAGATTTGATGGTTAGATTGAAGAAATTTAGCTTCACATTCATCGATTTAGCCCACGTGAACTCAGATTTGATGGTTAGATTGAAGAAATTTAGCTTCACATTCATCGATTTAGCCCACGTGAACTCAGATTTGATGGTTAGATTGAAGAATTTAGCTTCACATTCATCGATTTAGCCCACGTGAACTCAGATTTGATGGTTAGATTGAAGAAATTTAGCTTCACATTCATCGATTTAGCCCACGTGAACTCAGATTTGATGGTTAGATTGAAGAAATTTAGCTTCACATTCATCGATTTAGCCACGTGAACTCAGATTTGATGGTTAGATTGAAGAAATTTAGCTTCACATTCATCGATTTAGCCCACGTGAACTCAGATTTGATGGTTAGATTGAAGAAATTTAGCTTCACATTCATCGATTTAGCCCACGTGAACTCAGATTTGATGGTTAGATTGAAGAAATTTAGCTTCACATTCATCGATTTAGCCACGTGAACTCAGATTTGATGGTTAGATTGGAAATTTAGCTTCACATTCATCGATTTAGCCCACGTGAACTCAGATTTGATGGTTAGATTGAAGAAGAAATTTAGCTTCACATTCATCGATTAGCCCACGTGAACTCAGATTTGATGGTTAGATTGAAGAAATTTAGCTTCACATTCATCGATTTAGCCCACGTGAACTCAGATTTGATGGTTAGATTGAAGAAATTTAGCTTCACATTCATCGATTTAGCCCACGTGAACTCAGATTTGATGGTTAGATTGAAGAAATTTAGCTTCACATTCGTCGATTTAGCCCACGTGAACTCAGATTTGATGGTTAGATTGAAGAAATTTAGCTTCACATTCATCGATTTAGCCCACGTGAACTCAGATTTGATGGTTAGATTGAAGAAATTTAGCTTCACATATATCGATTTAGCCCACGTGAACTCAGATTTGATGGTTAGATTGAAGAAATTTAGCTTCACATTCATCGATTTAGCCCACGTGAACTCAGATTTGATGGTTAGATTGAAGAAATTTAGCTTACATTCATCGATTTAGCCCACGTGAACTCAGATTTGATGGTTAGATTGAAGAAATTTAGCTTCACATTCATCGATTTAGCCACGTGAACTCAGATTTGATGGTTAGATTGAAGAAATTTAGCTTACATTCTCGATTTAGCCCACGTGAACTCAGATTTGATGGTTAGATTGAAGAAATTTAGCTTCACATTGTCGATTTAGCCCACGTGAACTCAGATTTGATGGTAGATTGAAGAAATTTAGCTTCACATTCATCGATTTAGCCCACGTGAACTCAGATTTGATGGTTAGATTGAAGAAATTTAGCTTCACATTCATCGATTTAGCCCACGTGAACTCAGATTTGATGGTTAGATTGAAGAAATTTAGCTTCACATTCATCGATTTAGCCCACGTGAACTCAGATTTGATGGTTAGATTGAAGAAATTTAGCTTCACATTCATCGATTTAGCCCACGTGAACTCAGATTTGATGGTTAGATTGAAGAAATTTAGCTTCAAATTCATCGATTTAGCCCACGTGAACTCAGATTTGATGGTTAGATTGAAGAAATTTAGCTTCACATTCATCGATAGCCACGTGAACTCAGATTTGATGGTTAGATTGAAGAAATTTAGCTTCACATTCATCGATTTAGCCCGTGAACTCAGATTTGATGGTTAGATTGAAGAAATTTAGCTTCACATTCATCGATTTAGCCCACGTGAACTCAGATTGATGGTTAGATTGAAGAAATTTAGCTTCACATTCAGTCGATTTAGCCCACGTGAACTCAGATTGATGGTTAGATTGAAGAAATTTAGCTTCACATTCGTCGATTAGCCCACGTGAACTCAGATTTGATGGTTAGATTGAAGAAATTTAGCTTCACATTCATCGATTAGCCCACGTGAACTCAGATTGATGGTTAGATTGAAGAAATTTAGCTTCACATTCGTCGATTTAGCCCACGTGAACTCAGATTTGATGGTTAGATTGAAGAAATTTAGCTTCATTCATCGATTTAGCCCACGTGAACTCAGATTTGATGTTAGATTGAAGAAATTAGCTTCACATTCATCGATTTAGCCCACGTGAACTCAGATTGATGGTTAGATGAAGAAATTTAGCTTCACATTCATCGATTTAGCCCACGTGACTCAGATTGATGGTTAGATTGAAGAAATTTAGCTTCACATTCGTCGATTTAGCCCACGTGAACTCAGATTTGATGGTTAGATTGAAGAAATTTAGCTTCGCATCGTTCGATTTAGCCCACGTGAACTCAGATTTGATGGTAGATTGAAGAAATTTAGCTTCACATTCATCGATTTAGCCACGTGAACTCAGATTTGATGGTTAGATTGAAGAAATTTAGCTTCACATTCATCGTTAGCCACGTGAACTAGATTTGATGGTAGATTGAAGAAATTTAGCTTTCACATTATCGATTAGCCCACGTGACTCAGATTTGATGGTTAGATTGAAGAAATTTAGCTTCACATTCATCGATTTAGCCCACGTGAACTCAGATTTGATGTTAGATTGAAGAAATTTAGCTTTCACATTATCGATTTAGCCCACGTGAACTCAGATTTGATGGTGATTGAAGAATTTAGCTTCACATTCATCGATTAGCCACGTGACTCAGATTTGATGGTTAGATGAAGAAAGTTTAGCTCACATTCATCGATTTAGCCACGTGAACTCAGATTTGATGGTTAGATTGAAGAAATTTAGCTTACATTCATCGATTTAGCCCACGTGAACTCAGATTTGATGGTTAGATGAAGAAATTTAGCTTCACATTCATCGATTTAGCCCACGTGAACTCAGATTTGATGGTTGATGAAGAAATTTAG
>MRSW03000627.1:0-24405 GCA_001923025.3 Taenia multiceps
CGTCGATTTAGCCCACGTGAACAGATTGATGGTTAGATTGAAGAAGAAATTTAGCTTCACATTCATCGATTAGCCCAGTGAACTCAGATTTGATGGTTAGATTGAAGAAATTTAGCTTCACATTCATCGATTTAGCCCACGTGAACTCAGATTGATGGTTAGATTGAAGAAATTTAGCTTCACATTCATCGATTTAGCCCACGTGAACTCAGATTTGATGGTTAGATTGAAGAAATTTAGCTTCACATTCATCGATTTAGCCCACGTGAACTCAGATTTGAGTGGTAAGATTGAAGAAATTTAGCTTCACATTCATCGATTTAGCCCACGTGAACTCAGATTTGATGGTTAGATTGAAGAAATTTAGCTTCACATTCATCGATTTAGCCCACGTGAACTCAGATTTGATGGTTAGATTGAAGAAATTTAGCTTCACATTCATCGATTTAGCCCACGTGAACTCAGATTTGATGGTTAGATTGAAGAAATTTAGCTTCACATTCATCGATTTAGCCCACGTGAACTCAGATTTGATGGTTAGATTGAAGAAATTTAGCTTCCCATTCATCGATTTAGCCCACGTGAACTCAGATTTGATGGTTAGATTGAAGAAATTTAGCTTCACATTCATCGATTTAGCCCACGTGAACTCAGATTTGATGGTTAGATTGAAGAAATTTAGCTTCACATTCATCGATTTAGCCCACGTGAACTCAGATTTGATGGTTAGATTGAAGAAATTTAGCTTCACATTCATCGATTTAGCCCACGTGAACTCAGATTTGATGGTTAGATTGAAGAAATTTAGCTTCACATTCATCGATTTAGCCCACGTGAACTCAGATTTGATGGTAAGATTGAAGAAATTTAGCTTCACATTCATCGATTTAGCCCACGTGAACTCAGATTTGATGGTTAGATTGAAGAAATTTAGCTTCACATTCATCGATTTAGCCCACGTGAACTCAGATTTGATGGTTAGATTGAAGAAATTTAGCTTCACATTCATCGATTTAGCCCACGTGAACTCAGATTTGATGGTTAGATTGAAGAAATTTAGCTTCACATTCATCGATTTAGCCCACGTGAACTCAGATTTGATGGTTAGATTGAAGAAATTTAGCTTCACATTCATCGATTTAGCCCACGTGAACTCAGATTTGATGGTTAGATTGAAGAAATTTAGCTTCACATTCATCGATTTAGCCCACGTGAACTCAGATTTGATGGTTAGATTGAAGAAATTTAGCTTCACATTCATCGATTTAGCCCACGTGAACTCAGATTTGATGGTTAGATTGAAGAAATTTAGCTTCACATTCATCGATTTAGCCCACGTGAACTCAGATTTGATGGTTAGATTGAAGAAATTTAGCTTCACATTCATCGATTTAGCCCACGTGAACTCAGATTTGATGGTTAGATTGAAGAAATTTAGCTTCACATTCATCGATTTAGCCCACGTGAACTCAGATTTGATGGTTAGATTGAAGAAATTTAGCTTCACATTCGTCGATTTAGCCCACGTGAACTCAGATTTGATGGTTAGATTGAAGAAATTTAGCTTCACATTCATCGATTTAGCCCACGTGAACTCAGATTTGATGGTTAGATTGAAGAAATTTAGCTTCACATTCATCGATTTAGCCCACGTGAACTCAGATTTGATGGTTAGATTGAAGAAATTTAGCTTCACATTCATCGATTTAGCCCACGTGAACTCAGATTTGATGGTTAGATTGAAGAAATTTAGCTTCACATTCATCGATTTAGCCCACGTGAACTCAGATTTGATGGTTAGATTGAAGAAATTTAGCTTCACATTCATCGATTTAGCCCACGTGAACTCAGATTTGATGGTTAGATTGAAGAAATTTAGCTTCACATTCATCGATTTAGCCCACGTGAACTCAGATTTGATGGTTAGATTGAAGAAATTTAGCTTCACATTCATCGATTTAGCCCACGTGAACTCAGATTTGATGGTTAGATTGAAGAAATTTAGCTTCACATTCATCGATTTAGCCCACGTGAACTCAGATTTGATGGTTAGATTGAAGAAATTTAGCTTCACATTCATCGATTTAGCCCACGTGAACTCAGATTTGATGGTTAGATTGAAGAAATTTAGCTTCACATTCATCGATTTAGCCCACGTGAACTCAGATTTGATGGTTAGATTGAAGAAATTTAGCTTCACATTCATCGATTTAGCCCACGTGAACTCAGATTTGATGGTTAGATTGAAGAAATTTAGCTTCACATTCATCGATTTAGCCCACGTGAACTCAGATTTGATGGTTAGATTGAAGAAATTTAGCTTCACATTCATCGATTTAGCCCACGTGAACTCAGATTTGATGGTTAGATTGAAGAAATTTAGCTTCACATTCATCGATTTAGCCCACGTGAACTCAGATTTGATGGTTAGATTGAAGAAATTTAGCTTCACATTCATCGATTTAGCCCACGTGAACTCAGATTTGATGGTTAGATTGAAGAAATTTAGCTTCACATTCATCGATTTAGCCCACGTGAACTCAGATTTGATGGTTAGATTGAAGAAATTTAGCTTCACATTCATCGATTTAGCCCACGTGAACTCAGATTTGATGGTTAGATTGAAGAAATTTAGCTTCACATTCATCGATTTAGCCCACGTGAACTCAGATTTGATGGTTAGATTGAAGAAATTTAGCTTCACATTCATCGATTTAGCCCACGTGAACTCAGATTTGATGGTTAGATTGAAGAAATTTAGCTTCACATTCATCGATTTAGCCCACGTGAACTCAGATTTGATGGTTAGATTGAAGAAATTTAGCTTCACATTCATCGATTTAGCCCACGTGAACTCAGATTTGATGGTTAGATTGAAGAAATTTAGCTTCACATTCATCGATTTAGCCCACGTGAACTCAGATTTGATGGTTAGATTGAAGAAATTTAGCTTCACATTCATCGATTTAGCCCACGTGAACTCAGATTTGATGGTTAGATTGAAGAAATTTAGCTTCACATTCATCGATTTAGCCCACGTGAACTCAGATTTGATGGTTAGATTGAAGAAATTTAGCTTCACATTCATCGATTTAGCCCACGTGAACTCAGATTTGATGGTTAGATTGAAGAAATTTAGCTTCACATTCATCGATTTAGCCCACGTGAACTCAGATTTGATGGTTAGATTGAAGAAATTTAGCTTCACATTCATCGATTTAGCCCACGTGAACTCAGATTTGATGGTTAGATTGAAGAAATTTAGCTTCACATTCATCGATTTAGCCCACGTGAACTCAGATTTGATGGTTAGATTGAAGAAATTTAGCTTCACATTCATCGATTTAGCCCACGTGAACTCAGATTTGATGGTTAGATTGAAGAAATTTAGCTTCACATTCGTCGATTTAGCCCACGTGAACTCAGATTTGATGGTTAGATTGAAGAAATTTAGCTTCACATTCATCGATTTAGCCCACGTGAACTCAGATTTGATGGTTAGATTGAAGAAATTTAGCTTCACATTCATCGATTTAGCCCACGTGAACTCAGATTTGATGGTTAGATTGAAGAAATTTAGCTTCACATTCATCGATTTAGCCCACGTGAACTCAGATTTGATGGTTAGATTGAAGAAATTTAGCTTCACATTCATCGATTTAGCCCACGTGAACTCAGATTTGATGGTTAGATTGAAGAAATTTAGCTTCACATTCATCGATTTAGCCCACGTGAACTCAGATTTGATGGTTAGATTGAAGAAATTTAGCTTCACATTCATCGATTTAGCCCACGTGAACTCAGATTTGATGGTTAGATTGAAGAAATTTAGCTTCACATTCATCGATTTAGCCCACGTGAACTCAGATTTGATGGTTAGATTGAAGAAATTTAGCTTCACATTCATCGATTTAGCCCACGTGAACTCAGATTTGATGGTTAGATTGAAGAAATTTAGCTTCACATTCATCGATTTAGCCCACGTGAACTCAGATTTGATGGTTAGATTGAAGAAATTTAGCTTCACATTCATCGATTTAGCCCACGTGAACTCAGATTTGATGGTTAGATTGAAGAAATTTAGCTTCACATTCATCGATTTAGCCCACGTGAACTCAGATTTGATGGTTAGATTGAAGAAATTTAGCTTCACATTCATCGATTTAGCCCACGTGAACTCAGATTTGATGGTTAGATTGAAGAAATTTAGCTTCACATTCATCGATTTAGCCCACGTGAACTCAGATTTGATGGTTAGATTGAAGAAATTTAGCTTCACATTCATCGATTTAGCCCACGTGAACTCAGATTTGATGGTTAGATTGAAGAAATTTAGCTTCACATTCATCGATTTAGCCCACGTGAACTCAGATTTGATGGTTAGATTGAAGAAATTTAGCTTCACATTCATCGATTTAGCCCACGTGAACTCAGATTTGATGGTTAGATTGAAGAAATTTAGCTTCACATTCATCGATTTAGCCCACGTGAACTCAGATTTGATGGTTAGATTGAAGAAATTTAGCTTCACATTCATCGATTTAGCCCACGTGAACTCAGATTTGATGGTTAGATTGAAGAAATTTAGCTTCACATTCATCGATTTAGCCCACGTGAACTCAGATTTGATGGTTAGATTGAAGAAATTTAGCTTCACATTCATCGATTTAGCCCACGTGAACTCAGATTTGATGGTTAGATTGAAGAAATTTAGCTTCACATTCATCGATTTAGCCCACGTGAACTCAGATTTGATGGTTAGATTGAAGAAATTTAGCTTCACATTCATCGATTTAGCCCACGTGAACTCAGATTTGATGGTTAGATTGAAGAAATTTAGCTTCACATTCTCGATTTAGCCCACGTGAACTCAGATTTGATGGTTAGATTGAAGAAATTTAGCTTCACATTCATCGATTTAGCCCACGTGAACTCAGATTTGATGGTTAGATTGAAGAAATTTAGCTTCACATTCATCGATTTAGCCCACGTGAACTCAGATTTGATGGTTAGATTGAAGAAATTTAGCTTCACATTCATCGATTTAGCCCACGTGAACTCAGATTTGATGGTTAGATTGAAGAAATTTAGCTTCACATTCATCGATTTAGCCCACGTGAACTCAGATTTGATGGTTAGATTGAAGAAATTTAGCTTCACATTCATCGATTTAGCCCACGTGAACTCAGATTTGATGGTTAGATTGAAGAAATTTAGCTTCACATTCATCGATTTAGCCCACGTGAACTCAGATTTGATGGTTAGATTGAAGAAATTTAGCTTCACATTCATCGATTTAGCCCACGTGAACTCAGATTTGATGGTTAGATTGAAGAAATTTAGCTTCACATTCATCGATTTAGCCCACGTGAACTCAGATTTGATGGTTAGATTGAAGAAATTTAGCTTCACATTCATCGATTTAGCCCACGTGAACTCAGATTTGATGGTTAGATTGAAGAAATTTAGCTTCACATTCATCGATTTAGCCCACGTGAACTCAGATTTGATGGTTAGATTGAAGAAATTTAGCTTCACATTCATCGATTTAGCCCACGTGAACTCAGATTTGATGGTTAGATTGAAGAAATTTAGCTTCACATTCATCGATTTAGCCCACGTGAACTCAGATTTGATGGTTAGATTGAAGAAATTTAGCTTCACATTCATCGATTTAGCCCACGTGAACTCAGATTTGATGGTTAGATTGAAGAAATTTAGCTTCACATTCATCGATTTAGCCCACGTGAACTCAGATTTGATGGTTAGATTGAAGAAATTTAGCTTCACATTCATCGATTTAGCCCACGTGAACTCAGATTTGATGGTTAGATTGAAGAAATTTAGCTTCACATTCATCGATTTAGCCCACGTGAACTCAGATTTGATGGTTAGATTGAAGAAATTTAGCTTCACATTCATCGATTTAGCCCACGTGAACTCAGATTTGATGGTTAGATTGAAGAAATTTAGCTTCACATTCATCGATTTAGCCCACGTGAACTCAGATTTGATGGTTAGATTGAAGAAATTTAGCTTCACATTCATCGATTTAGCCCACGTGAACTCAGATTTGATGGTTAGATTGAAGAAATTTAGCTTCACATTCATCGATTTAGCCCACGTGAACTCAGATTTGATGGTTAGATTGAAGAAATTTAGCTTCACATTCGTCGATTTAGCCCACGTGAACTCAGATTTGATGGTTAGATTGAAGAAATTTAGCTTCACATTCATCGATTTAGCCCACGTGAACTCAGATTTGATGGTTAGATTGAAGAAATTTAGCTTCACATTCATCGATTTAGCCCACGTGAACTCAGATTTGATGGTTAGATTGAAGAAATTTAGCTTCACATTCATCGATTTAGCCCACGTGAACTCAGATTTGATGGTTAGATTGAAGAAATTTAGCTTCACATTCATCGATTTAGCCCACGTGAACTCAGATTTGATGGTTAGATTGAAGAAATTTAGCTTCACATTCATCGATTTAGCCCACGTGAACTCAGATTTGATGGTTAGATTGAAGAAATTTAGCTTCACATTCATCGATTTAGCCCACGTGAACTCAGATTTGATGGTTAGATTGAAGAAATTTAGCTTCACATTCATCGATTTAGCCCACGTGAACTCAGATTTGATGGTTAGATTGAAGAAATTTAGCTTCACATTCATCGATTTAGCCCACGTGAACTCAGATTTGATGGTTAGATTGAAGAAATTTAGCTTCACATTCATCGATTTAGCCCACGTGAACTCAGATTTGATGGTTAGATTGAAGAAATTTAGCTTCACATTCATCGATTTAGCCCACGTGAACTCAGATTTGATGGTTAGATTGAAGAAATTTAGCTTCACATTCATCGATTTAGCCCACGTGAACTCAGATTTGATGGTTAGATTGAAGAAATTTAGCTTCACATTCATCGATTTAGCCCACGTGAACTCAGATTTGATGGTTAGATTGAAGAAATTTAGCTTCACATTCATCGATTTAGCCCACGTGAACTCAGATTTGATGGTTAGATTGAAGAAATTTAGCTTCACATTCATCGATTTAGCCCACGTGAACTCAGATTTGATGGTTAGATTGAAGAAATTTAGCTTCACATTCATCGATTTAGCCCACGTGAACTCAGATTTGATGGTTAGATTGAAGAAATTTAGCTTCACATTCATCGATTTAGCCCACGTGAACTCAGATTTGATGGTTAGATTGAAGAAATTTAGCTTCACATTCATCGATTTAGCCCACGTGAACTCAGATTTGATGGTTAGATTGAAGAAATTTAGCTTCACATTCATCGATTTAGCCCACGTGAACTCAGATTTGATGGTTAGATTGAAGAAATTTAGCTTCACATTCATCGATTTAGCCCACGTGAACTCAGATTTGATGGTTAGATTGAAGAAATTTAGCTTCACATTCATCGATTTAGCCCACGTGAACTCAGATTTGATGGTTAGATTGAAGAAATTTAGCTTCACATTCATCGATTTAGCCCACGTGAACTCAGATTTGATGGTTAGATTGAAGAAATTTAGCTTCACATTCATCGATTTAGCCCACGTGAACTCAGATTTGATGGTTAGATTGAAGAAATTTAGCTTCACATTCATCGATTTAGCCCACGTGAACTCAGATTTGATGGTTAGATTGAAGAAATTTAGCTTCACATTCATCGATTTAGCCCACGTGAACTCAGATTTGATGGTTAGATTGAAGAAATTTAGCTTCACATTCATCGATTTAGCCCACGTGAACTCAGATTTGATGGTTAGATTGAAGAAATTTAGCTTCACATTCATCGATTTAGCCCACGTGAACTCAGATTTGATGGTTAGATTGAAGAAATTTAGCTTCACATTCATCGATTTAGCCCACGTGAACTCAGATTTGATGGTTAGATTGAAGAAATTTAGCTTCACATTCATCGATTTAGCCCACGTGAACTCAGATTTGATGGTTAGATTGAAGAAATTTAGCTTCACATTCATCGATTTAGCCCACGTGAACTCAGATTTGATGGTTAGATTGAAGAAATTTAGCTTCACATTCATCGATTTAGCCCACGTGAACTCAGATTTGATGGTTAGATTGAAGAAATTTAGCTTCACATTCATCGATTTAGCCCACGTGAACTCAGATTTGATGGTTAGATTGAAGAAATTTAGCTTCACATTCATCGATTTAGCCCACGTGAACTCAGATTTGATGGTTAGATTGAAGAAATTTAGCTTCACATTCATCGATTTAGCCCACGTGAACTCAGATTTGATGGTTAGATTGAAGAAATTTAGCTTCACATTCATCGATTTAGCCCACGTGAACTCAGATTTGATGGTTAGATTGAAGAAATTTAGCTTCACATTCATCGATTTAGCCCACGTGAACTCAGATTTGATGGTTAGATTGAAGAAATTTAGCTTCACATTCATCGATTTAGCCCACGTGAACTCAGATTTGATGGTTAGATTGAAGAAATTTAGCTTCACATTCATCGATTTAGCCCACGTGAACTCAGATTTGATGGTTAGATTGAAGAAATTTAGCTTCACATTCATCGATTTAGCCCACGTGAACTCAGATTTGATGGTTAGATTGAAGAAATTTAGCTTCACATTCATCGATTTAGCCCACGTGAACTCAGATTTGATGGTTAGATTGAAGAAATTTAGCTTCACATTCATCGATTTAGCCCACGTGAACTCAGATTTGATGGTTAGATTGAAGAAATTTAGCTTCACATTCATCGATTTAGCCCACGTGAACTCAGATTTGATGGTTAGATTGAAGAAATTTAGCTTCACATTCATCGATTTAGCCCACGTGAACTCAGATTTGATGGTTAGATTGAAGAAATTTAGCTTCACATTCATCGATTTAGCCCACGTGAACTCAGATTTGATGGTTAGATTGAAGAAATTTAGCTTCACATTCATCGATTTAGCCCACGTGAACTCAGATTTGATGGTTAGATTGAAGAAATTTAGCTTCACATTCATCGATTTAGCCCACGTGAACTCAGATTTGATGGTTAGATTGAAGAAATTTAGCTTCACATTCATCGATTTAGCCCACGTGAACTCAGATTTGATGGTTAGATTGAAGAAATTTAGCTTCACATTCATCGATTTAGCCCACGTGAACTCAGATTTGATGGTTAGATTGAAGAAATTTAGCTTCACATTCATCGATTTAGCCCACGTGAACTCAGATTTGATGGTTAGATTGAAGAAATTTAGCTTCACATTCATCGATTTAGCCCACGTGAACTCAGATTTGATGGTTAGATTGAAGAAATTTAGCTTCACATTCATCGATTTAGCCCACGTGAACTCAGATTTGATGGTTAGATTGAAGAAATTTAGCTTCACATTCATCGATTTAGCCCACGTGAACTCAGATTTGATGGTTAGATTGAAGAAATTTAGCTTCACATTCATCGATTTAGCCCACGTGAACTCAGATTTGATGGTTAGATTGAAGAAATTTAGCTTCACATTCATCGATTTAGCCCACGTGAACTCAGATTTGATGGTTAGATTGAAGAAATTTAGCTTCACATTCATCGATTTAGCCCACGTGAACTCAGATTTGATGGTTAGATTGAAGAAATTTAGCTTCACATTCATCGATTTAGCCCACGTGAACTCAGATTTGATGGTTAGATTGAAGAAATTTAGCTTCACATTCATCGATTTAGCCCACGTGAACTCAGATTTGATGGTTAGATTGAAGAAATTTAGCTTCACATTCATCGATTTAGCCCACGTGAACTCAGATTTGATGGTTAGATTGAAGAAATTTAGCTTCACATTCATCGATTTAGCCCACGTGAACTCAGATTTGATGGTTAGATTGAAGAAATTTAGCTTCACATTCATCGATTTAGCCCACGTGAACTCAGATTTGATGGTTAGATTGAAGAAATTTAGCTTCACATTCATCGATTTAGCCCACGTGAACTCAGATTTGATGGTTAGATTGAAGAAATTTAGCTTCACATTCATCGATTTAGCCCACGTGAACTCAGATTTGATGGTTAGATTGAAGAAATTTAGCTTCACATTCATCGATTTAGCCCACGTGAACTCAGATTTGATGGTTAGATTGAAGAAATTTAGCTTCACATTCATCGATTTAGCCCACGTGAACTCAGATTTGATGGTTAGATTGAAGAAATTTAGCTTCACATTCATCGATTTAGCCCACGTGAACTCAGATTTGATGGTTAGATTGAAGAAATTTAGCTTCACATTCATCGATTTAGCCCACGTGAACTCAGAGTTGATGGTTAGATTGAAGAAATTTAGCTTCACATTCATCGATTTAGCCCACGTGAACTCAGATTTGATGGTTAGATTGAAGAAATTTAGCTTCACATTCATCGATTTAGCCCACGTGAACTCAGATTTGATGGTTAGATTGAAGAAATTTAGCTTCACATTCATCGATTTAGCCCACGTGAACTCAGATTTGATGGTTAGATTGAAGAAATTTAGCTTCACATTCATCGATTTAGCCCACGTGAACTCAGATTTGATGGTTAGATTGAAGAAATTTAGCTTCACATTCATCGATTTAGCCCACGTGAACTCAGATTTGATGGTTAGATTGAAGAAATTTAGCTTCACATTCATCGATTTAGCCCACGTGAACTCAGATTTGATGGTTAGATTGAAGAAATTTAGCTTCACATTCATCGATTTAGCCCACGTGAACTCAGATTTGATGGTTAGATTGAAGAAATTTAGCTTCACATTCATCGATTTAGCCCACGTGAACTCAGATTTGATGGTTAGATTGAAGAAATTTAGCTTCACATTCATCGATTTAGCCCACGTGAACTCAGATTTGATGGTTAGATTGAAGAAATTTAGCTTCACATTCATCGATTTAGCCCACGTGAACTCAGATTTGATGGTTAGATTGAAGAAATTTAGCTTCACATTCATCGATTTAGCCCACGTGAACTCAGATTTGATGGTTAGATTGAAGAAATTTAGCTTCACATTCATCGATTTAGCCCACGTGAACTCAGATTTGATGGTTAGATTGAAGAAATTTAGCTTCACATTCATCGATTTAGCCCACGTGAACTCAGATTTGATGGTTAGATTGAAGAAATTTAGCTTCACATTCATCGATTTAGCCCACGTGAACTCAGATTTGATGGTTAGATTGAAGAAATTTAGCTTCACATTCATCGATTTAGCCCACGTGAACTCAGATTTGATGGTTAGATTGAAGAAATTTAGCTTCACATTCATCGATTTAGCCCACGTGAACTCAGATTTGATGGTTAGATTGAAGAAATTTAGCTTCACATTCATCGATTTAGCCCACGTGAACTCAGATTTGATGGTTAGATTGAAGAAATTTAGCTTCACATTCATCGATTTAGCCCACGTGAACTCAGATTTGATGGTTAGATTGAAGAAATTTAGCTTCACATTCATCGATTTAGCCCACGTGAACTCAGATTTGATGGTTAGATTGAAGAAATTTAGCTTCACATTCATCGATTTAGCCCACGTGAACTCAGATTTGATGGTTAGATTGAAGAAATTTAGCTTCACATTCATCGATTTAGCCCACGTGAACTCAGATTTGATGGTTAGATTGAAGAAATTTAGCTTCACATTCATCGATTTAGCCCACGTGAACTCAGATTTGATGGTTAGATTGAAGAAATTTAGCTTCACATTCATCGATTTAGCCCACGTGAACTCAGATTTGATGGTTAGATTGAAGAAATTTAGCTTCACATTCATCGATTTAGCCCACGTGAACTCAGATTTGATGGTTAGATTGAAGAAATTTAGCTTCACATTCATCGATTTAGCCCACGTGAACTCAGATTTGATGGTTAGATTGAAGAAATTTAGCTTCACATTCATCGATTTAGCCCACGTGAACTCAGATTTGATGGTTAGATTGAAGAAATTTAGCTTCACATTCGTCGATTTAGCCCACGTGAACTCAGATTTGATGGTTAGATTGAAGAAATTTAGCTTCACATTCATCGATTTAGCCCACGTGAACTCAGATTTGATGGTTAGATTGAAGAAATTTAGCTTCACATTCATCGATTTAGCCCACGTGAACTCAGATTTGATGGTTAGATTGAAGAAATTTAGCTTCACATTCATCGATTTAGCCCACGTGAACTCAGATTTGATGGTTAGATTGAAGAAATTTAGCTTCACATTCATCGATTTAGCCCACGTGAACTCAGATTTGATGGTTAGATTGAAGAAATTTAGCTTCACATTCATCGATTTAGCCCACGTGAACTCAGATTTGATGGTTAGATTGAAGAAATTTAGCTTCACATTCATCGATTTAGCCCACGTGAACTCAGATTTGATGGTTAGATTGAAGAAATTTAGCTTCACATTCATCGATTTAGCCCACGTGAACTCAGATTTGATGGTTAGATTGAAGAAATTTAGCTTCACATTCATCGATTTAGCCCACGTGAACTCAGATTTGATGGTTAGATTGAAGAAATTTAGCTTCACATTCATCGATTTAGCCCACGTGAACTCAGATTTGATGGTTAGATTGAAGAAATTTAGCTTCACATTCATCGATTTAGCCCACGTGAACTCAGATTTGATGGTTAGATTGAAGAAATTTAGCTTCACATTCATCGATTTAGCCCACGTGAACTCAGATTTGATGGTTAGATTGAAGAAATTTAGCTTCACATTCATCGATTTAGCCCACGTGAACTCAGATTTGATGGTTAGATTGAAGAAATTTAGCTTCACATTCATCGATTTAGCCCACGTGAACTCAGATTTGATGGTTAGATTGAAGAAATTTAGCTTCACATTCATCGATTTAGCCCACGTGAACTCAGATTTGATGGTTAGATTGAAGAAATTTAGCTTCACATTCATCGATTTAGCCCACGTGAACTCAGATTTGATGGTTAGATTGAAGAAATTTAGCTTCACATTCATCGATTTAGCCCACGTGAACTCAGATTTGATGGTTAGATTGAAGAAATTTAGCTTCACATTCATCGATTTAGCCCACGTGAACTCAGATTTGATGGTTAGATTGAAGAAATTTAGCTTCACATTCATCGATTTAGCCCACGTGAACTCAGATTTGATGGTTAGATTGAAGAAATTTAGCTTCACATTCATCGATTTAGCCCACGTGAACTCAGATTTGATGGTTAGATTGAAGAAATTTAGCTTCACATTCATCGATTTAGCCCACGTGAACTCAGATTTGATGGTTAGATTGAAGAAATTTAGCTTCACATTCATCGATTTAGCCCACGTGAACTCAGATTTGATGGTTAGATTGAAGAAATTTAGCTTCACATTCATCGATTTAGCCCACGTGAACTCAGATTTGATGGTTAGATTGAAGAAATTTAGCTTCACATTCATCGATTTAGCCCACGTGAACTCAGATTTGATGGTTAGATTGAAGAAATTTAGCTTCACATTCATCGATTTAGCCCACGTGAACTCAGATTTGATGGTTAGATTGAAGAAATTTAGCTTCACATTCATCGATTTAGCCCACGTGAACTCAGATTTGATGGTTAGATTGAAGAAATTTAGCTTCACATTCATCGATTTAGCCCACGTGAACTCAGATTTGATGGTTAGATTGAAGAAATTTAGCTTCACATTCATCGATTTAGCCCACGTGAACTCAGATTTGATGGTTAGATTGAAGAAATTTAGCTTCACATTCATCGATTTAGCCCACGTGAACTCAGATTTGATGGTTAGATTGAAGAAATTTAGCTTCACATTCATCGATTTAGCCCACGTGAACTCAGATTTGATGGTTAGATTGAAGAAATTTAGCTTCACATTTCGATTTAGCCCACGTGAACTCAGATTTGATGGTTAGATTGAAGAAATTTAGCTTCACATTCATCGATTTAGCCCACGTGAACTCAGATTTGATGGTTAGATTGAAGAAATTTAGCTTCACATTCATCGATTTAGCCCACGTGAACTCAGATTTGATGGTTAGATTGAAGAAATTTAGCTTCACATTCATCGATTTAGCCCACGTGAACTCAGATTTGATGGTTAGATTGAAGAAATTTAGCTTCACATTCATCGATTTAGCCCACGTGAACTCAGATTTGATGGTTAGATTGAAGAAATTTAGCTTCACATTCATCGATTTAGCCCACGTGAACTCAGATTTGATGGTTAGATTGAAGAAATTTAGCTTCACATTCATCGATTTAGCCCACGTGAACTCAGATTTGATGGTTAGATTGAAGAAATTTAGCTTCACATTCATCGATTTAGCCCACGTGAACTCAGATTTGATGGTTAGATTGAAGAAATTTAGCTTCACATTCATCGATTTAGCCCACGTGAACTCAGATTTGATGGTTAGATTGAAGAAATTTAGCTTCACATTCATCGATTTAGCCCACGTGAACTCAGATTTGATGGTTAGATTGAAGAAATTTAGCTTCACATTCATCGATTTAGCCCACGTGAACTCAGATTTGATGGTTAGATTGAAGAAATTTAGCTTCACATTCATCGATTTAGCCCACGTGAACTCAGATTTGATGGTTAGATTGAAGAAATTTAGCTTCACATTCATCGATTTAGCCCACGTGAACTCAGATTTGATGGTTAGATTGAAGAAATTTAGCTTCACATTCGTCGATTTAGCCCACGTGAACTCAGATTTGATGGTTAGATTGAAGAAATTTAGCTTCACATTCATCGATTTAGCCCACGTGAACTCAGATTTGATGGTTAGATTGAAGAAATTTAGCTTCACATTCATCGATTTAGCCCACGTGAACTCAGATTTGATGGTTAGATTGAAGAAATTTAGCTTCACATTCATCGATTTAGCCCACGTGAACTCAGATTTGATGGTTAGATTGAAGAAATTTAGCTTCACATTCATCGATTTAGCCCACGTGAACTCAGATTTGATGGTTAGATTGAAGAAATTTAGCTTCACATTCATCGATTTAGCCCACGTGAACTCAGATTTGATGGTTAGATTGAAGAAATTTAGCTTCACATTCATCGATTTAGCCCACGTGAACTCAGATTTGATGGTTAGATTGAAGAAATTTAGCTTCACATTCGTCGATTTAGCCCACGTGAACTCAGATTTGATGGTTAGATTGAAGAAATTTAGCTTCACATTCATCGATTTAGCCCACGTGAACTCAGATTTGATGGTTAGATTGAAGAAATTTAGCTTCACATTCATCGATTTAGCCCACGTGAACTCAGATTTGATGGTTAGATTGAAGAAATTTAGCTTCACATTCATCGATTTAGCCCACGTGAACTCAGATTTGATGGTTAGATTGAAGAAATTTAGCTTCACATTCATCGATTTAGCCCACGTGAACTCAGATTTGATGGTTAGATTGAAGAAATTTAGCTTCACATTCATCGATTTAGCCCACGTGAACTCAGATTTGATGGTTAGATTGAAGAAATTTAGCTTCACATTCATCGATTTAGCCCACGTGAACTCAGATTTGATGGTTAGATTGAAGAAATTTAGCTTCACATTCATCGATTTAGCCCACGTGAACTCAGATTTGATGGTTAGATTGAAGAAATTTAGCTTCACATTCATCGATTTAGCCCACGTGAACTCAGATTTGATGGTTAGATTGAAGAAATTTAGCTTCACATTCATCGATTTAGCCCACGTGAACTCAGATTTGATGGTTAGATTGAAGAAATTTAGCTTCACATTCATCGATTTAGCCCACGTGAACTCAGATTTGATGGTTAGATTGAAGAAATTTAGCTTCACATTCATCGATTTAGCCCACGTGAACTCAGATTTGATGGTTAGATTGAAGAAATTTAGCTTCACATTCATCGATTTAGCCCACGTGAACTCAGATTTGATGGTTAGATTGAAGAAATTTAGCTTCACATTCATCGATTTAGCCCACGTGAACTCAGATTTGATGGTTAGATTGAAGAAATTTAGCTTCACATTCATCGATTTAGCCCACGTGAACTCAGATTTGATGGTTAGATTGAAGAAATTTAGCTTCACATTCGTCGATTTAGCCCACGTGAACTCAGATTTGATGGTTAGATTGAAGAAATTTAGCTTCACATTCATCGATTTAGCCCACGTGAACTCAGATTTGATGGTTAGATTGAAGAAATTTAGCTTCACATTCATCGATTTAGCCCACGTGAACTCAGATTTGATGGTTAGATTGAAGAAATTTAGCTTCACATTCATCGATTTAGCCCACGTGAACTCAGATTTGATGGTTAGATTGAAGAAATTTAGCTTCACATTCATCGATTTAGCCCACGTGAACTCAGATTTGATGGTTAGATTGAAGAAATTTAGCTTCACATTCATCGATTTAGCCCACGTGAACTCAGATTTGATGGTTAGATTGAAGAAATTTAGCTTCACATTCATCGATTTAGCCCACGTGAACTCAGATTTGATGGTTAGATTGAAGAAATTTAGCTTCACATTCATCGATTTAGCCCACGTGAACTCAGATTTGATGGTTAGATTGAAGAAATTTAGCTTCACATTCATCGATTTAGCCCACGTGAACTCAGATTTGATGGTTAGATTGAAGAAATTTAGCTTCACATTCATCGATTTAGCCCACGTGAACTCAGATTTGATGGTTAGATTGAAGAAATTTAGCTTCACATTCATCGATTTAGCCCACGTGAACTCAGATTTGATGGTTAGATTGAAGAAATTTAGCTTCACATTCATCGATTTAGCCCACGTGAACTCAGATTTGATGGTTAGATTGAAGAAATTTAGCTTCACATTCATCGATTTAGCCCACGTGAACTCAGATTTGATGGTTAGATTGAAGAAATTTAGCTTCACATTCATCGATTTAGCCCACGTGAACTCAGATTTGATGGTTAGATTGAAGAAATTTAGCTTCACATTCATCGATTTAGCCCACGTGAACTCAGATTTGATGGTTAGATTGAAGAAATTTAGCTTCACATTCATCGATTTAGCCCACGTGAACTCAGATTTGATGGTTAGATTGAAGAAATTTAGCTTCACATTCATCGATTTAGCCCACGTGAACTCAGATTTGATGGTTAGATTGAAGAAATTTAGCTTCACATTCATCGATTTAGCCCACGTGAACTCAGATTTGATGGTTAGATTGAAGAAATTTAGCTTCACATTCATCGATTTAGCCCACGTGAACTCAGATTTGATGGTTAGATTGAAGAAATTTAGCTTCACATTCATCGATTTAGCCCACGTGAACTCAGATTTGATGGTTAGATTGAAGAAATTTAGCTTCACATTCATCGATTTAGCCCACGTGAACTCAGATTTGATGGTTAGATTGAAGAAATTTAGCTTCACATTCATCGATTTAGCCCACGTGAACTCAGATTTGATGGTTAGATTGAAGAAATTTAGCTTCACATTCATCGATTTAGCCCACGTGAACTCAGATTTGATGGTTAGATTGAAGAAATTTAGCTTCACATTCATCGATTTAGCCACGTGAACTCAGATTTGATGGTTAGATTGAAGAAATTTAGCTTCACATTCATCGATTTAGCCCACGTGAACTCAGATTTGATGGTTAGATTGAAGAAATTTAGCTTCACATTCATCGATTTAGCCCACGTGAACTCAGATTTGATGGTTAGATTGAAGAAATTTAGCTTCACATTCTCGATTTAGCCCACGTGAACTCAGATTTGATGGTTAGATTGAAGAAATTTAGCTTCACATTCATCGATTTAGCCCACGTGAACTCAGATTTGATGGTTAGATTGAAGAAATTTAGCTTCACATTCATCGATTTAGCCCACGTGAACTCAGATTTGATGGTTAGATTGAAGAAATTTAGCTTCACATTCATCGATTTAGCCCACGTGAACTCAGATTTGATGGTTAGATTGAAGAAATTTAGCTTCACATTCATCGATTTAGCCCACGTGAACTCAGATTTGATGGTTAGATTGAAGAAATTTAGCTTCACATTCATCGATTTAGCCCACGTGAACTCAGATTTGATGGTTAGATTGAAGAAATTTAGCTTCACATTCTCGATTTAGCCCACGTGAACTCAGATTTGATGGTTAGATTGAAGAAATTTAGCTTCACATTCATCGATTTAGCCCACGTGAACTCAGATTTGATGGTTAGATTGAAGAAATTTAGCTTCACATTCATCGATTAGCCCACGTGAACTCAGATTTGATGGTTAGATTGAAGAAATTTAGCTTCACATTCATCGATTTAGCCCACGTGAACTCAGATTTGATGGTTAGATTGAAGAAATTTAGCTTCACATTCATCGATTTAGCCCACGTGAACTCAGATTTGATGGTTAGATTGAAGAAATTTAGCTTCACATTCATCGATTTAGCCCACGTGAACTCAGATTTGATGGTTAGATTGAAGAAATTTAGCTTCACATTCATCGATTTAGCCCACGTGAACTCAGATTTGATGGTTAGATTGAAGAAATTTAGCTTCACATTCATCGATTTAGCCCACGTGAACTCAGATTTGATGGTTAGATTGAAGAAATTTAGCTTCACATTCGTCGATTTAGCCCACGTGAACTCAGATTTGATGGTTAGATGAACTCAGATTTGATGGTTAGATTGAAGAAATTTAGCTTCACATTCATCGATTTAGCCCACGTGAACTCAGATTTGATGGTTAGATTGAAGAAATTTAGCTTCACATTCATCGATTTAGCCCACGTGAACTCAGATTGATGGTTAGATTGAAGAAATTTAGCTTCACATTCATCGATTTAGCCCACGTGAACTCAGATTTGATGGTTAGATTGAAGAAATTTAGCTTCGCATTCTCGATTTAGCCCACGTGAACTCAGATTGATGGTTAGATTGAAGAAATTAGCTTCACATTCATCGATTTAGCCCACGTGAACTCAGATTTGATGGTTAGATTGAAGAAATTTAGCTTCACATTCATCGATTTAGCCCACGTGAACTCAGATTTGATGGTTAGATTGAAGAAATTTAGCTTCACATTCATCGATTTAGCCACGTGAACTCAGATTTGATGGTTAGATTGAAGAATTTAGCTTCACATTCATCGATTTAGCCCACGTGAACTCAGATTGATGGTAGATTGAAGAAATTTAGCTTCACATTCATCGATTTAGCCCACGTGAACTCAGATTTGATGGTTAGATTGAAGAAATTTAGCTTCACATTCGATTTAGCCCACGTGAACTCAGATTTGATGGTTAGATTGAAGAAATTTAGCTTCATTCATCGATTAGCCCACGTGAACTCAGATTTGATGGTTAGATTGAAGAAATTTAGCTTCACATTCATCGATTTAGCCCACGTGAACTCAGATTTGATGGTTAGATTGAAGAAATTAGCTTCACATTCATCGATTTAGCCACGTGAACTCAGATTTGATGGTTAGATTGAAGAAATTTAGCTTCATTCATCGATTTAGCCCACGTGAACTCAGATTTGATGGTTAGATTGAAGAAATTTAGCTTCACATTCATCGATTTAGCCCACGTGAACTCAGATTTGATGGTTAGATTGAAGAAATTTAGCTTCACATTCATCGATTTAGCCCACGTGAACTCAGATTTGATGGTTAGATTGAAGAAATTTAGTTCACATTCATCGATTTAGCCCACGTGAACTCAGATTTGATGGTTAGATTGAAGAAATTTAGCTTCATTCATCGATTTAGCCCACGTGAACTCAGATTTGATGGTTAGATTGAAGAAATTTAGCTTCACATTCATCGATTTAGCCCACGTGAACTCAGATTTGATGGTTAGATTGAAGAAATTTAGCTTCACATTCATCGATTTAGCCCACGTGAACTCAGATTTGATGGTTAGATTGAAGAAATTTAGCTTCACATTCATCGATTTAGCCCACGTGAACTCAGATTTGATGGTTAGATTGAAGAAATTTAGCTTCACATTCATCGATTTAGCCCACGTGAACTCAGATTTGATGGTTAGATTGAAGAAATTTAGCTTCACATTCATCGATTTAGCCCACGTGAACTCAGATTTGATGGTTAGATTGAAGAAATTTAGCTTCACATTCATCGATTTAGCCCACGTGAACTCAGATTTGATGGTTAGATTGAAGAAATTTAGCTTCACATTCATCGATTTAGCCCACGTGAACTCAGATTTGATGGTTAGATTGAAGAAATTTAGCTTCACATTCATCGATTTAGCCCACGTGAACTCAGATTTGATGGTTAGATTGAAGAAATTTAGCTTCACATTCATCGATTTAGCCCACGTGAACTCAGATTTGATGGTTAGATTGAAGAAATTTAGCTTCACATTCATCGATTTAGCCCACGTGAACTCAGATTTGATGGTTAGATTGAAGAAATTTAGCTTCACATTCATCGATTTAGCCCACGTGAACTCAGATTGATGGTTAGATTGAAGAAATTTAGCTTCACATTCATCGATTTAGCCCACGTGAACTCAGATTTGATGGTTAGATTGAAGAAATTTAGCTTCACATTCATCGATTTAGCCCACGTGAACTCAGATTTGATGGTTAGATTGAAGAAATTTAGCTTCACATTCATCGATTTAGCCCACGTGAACTCAGATTTGATGGTTAGATTGAAGAAGAAATTTAGCTTCACATTCATCGATTTAGCCCACGTGAACTCAGATTTGATGGTTAGATTGAAGAAATTTAGCTTCACATTCATCGATTTAGCCACGTGAACTCAGATTTGATGGTTAGATTGAAGAAATTTAGCTTCACATTCATCGATTTAGCCCACGTGAACTCAGATTTGATGGTTAGATTGAAGAAATTTAGCTTCACATTCATCGATTTAGCCCACGTGAACTCAGATTTGATGGTTAGATTGAAGAAATTTAGCTTCACATTCATCGATTTAGCCCACGTGAACTCAGATTTGATGGTTAGATTGAAGAAATTTAGCTTCACATTCATCGATTTAGCCCACGTGAACTCAGATTTGATGGTTAGATTGAAGAAATTAGCTTCACATTCATCGATTTAGCCCACGTGAACTCAGATTTGATGGTTAGATTGAAGAAATTTAGCTTCACATTCATCGATTTAGCCCACGTGAACTCAGATTTGATGGTTAGATTGAAGAAATTTAGCTTCACATTCATCGATTTAGCCCACGTGAACTCAGATTTGATGGTTAGATTGAAGAAATTTAGCTTCACATTCATCGATTTAGCCCACGTGAACTCAGATTTGATGGTTAGATTGAAGAAATTTAGCTTCACATTCATCGATTTAGCCCACGTGAACTCAGATTTGATGGTTAGATTGAAGAAATTTAGCTTCACATTCATCGATTTAGCCCACGTGAACTCAGATTTGATGGTTAGATTGAAGAAATTTAGCTTCACATTCATCGATTTAGCCCACGTGAACTCAGATTTGATGGTTAGATTGAAGAAATTTAGCTTCACATTCATCGATTTAGCCCACGTGAACTCAGATTTGATGGTCAGATTGAAGAAATTTAGCTTCACATTCATCGATTTAGCCTACGTGAACTCAGATTTGATGGCTAGATTGAAGAGATTTAGCTTCCCATTCATCGATTTAGCCCACGTGAACTTAGATTTGATGGTTTGATTGAAGAAATTATCTTCTCTTTCATCGATTTAGCCTACGTGAACTCAGATTTGATGGTTAGATTGAAGAAATTTAGCTTCACATTCATCGATTAAGCCCACGTGAACTCAGATTTGATGGTTAGATTGAAGAAATTTAGCTTCACATTCATCGATTTAGCCCACGTGAACTCAGATTGATGGTTAGATTGAAGAAATTTAGCTTCACATTCATCGATTTAGCCCACGTGAACTCAGATTTGATGGTTAGATTGAAGAAATTTAGCTTCACATTCATCGATTTAGCCCACGTGAACTCAGATTTGATGGTTAGATTGAAGAAATTTAGCTTCACATTCATCGATTTAGCCCACGTGAACTCAGATTTGATGGTTAGATTGAAGAAATTTAGCTTCACATTCATCGATTTAGCCCACGTGAACTCAGATTTGATGGTAGATTGAAGAAATTTAGCTTCACATTCATCGATTTAGCCCACGTGAACTCAGATTTGATGGTTAGATTGAAGAAATTTAGCTTCACATTCATCGATTTAGCCACGTGAACTCAGATTGATGGTTAGATTGAAGAAATTAGCTTCACATTCGTCGATTTAGCCCACGTGAACTCAGATTTGATGGTTAGATTGAAGAAATTTAGCTTCACATCATCGATTTAGCCCACGTGAACTCAGATTTGATGGTTAGATTGAAGAAATTTAGCTTCACATTCATCGATTTAGCCCACGTGAACTCAGATTTGATGGTTAGATTGAAGAAATTTAGCTTCATTCATCGATTTAGCCCACGTGAACTCAGATTTGATGGTTAGATTGAAGAAATTTAGCTTCACATTCATCGATTTAGCCCACGTGAACTCAGATTTGATGGTTAGATTGAAGAAATTTAGCTTCACATTCATCGATTTAGCCCACGTGAACTCAGATTTGATGGTTAGATTGAAGAAATTTAGCTTCACATTCTCGATTTAGCCCACGTGAACTCAGATTTGATGGTTAGATTGAGAAATTTAGCTTCACATTCATCGATTTAGCCCACGTGAACTCAGATTTGATGGTTAGATTGAAGAAATTAGCTTCACATTCATCGATTTAGCCACGTGAACTCAGATTTGATGGTTAGATTGAAGAAATTTAGCTTCACATTCATCGATTAGCCCACGTGAACTCAGATTTGATGGTTAGATTGAAGAAATTTAGCTTCACATTCATCGATTTAGCCACGTGAACTCAGATTTGATGGTTAGATTGAAGAAATTTAGCTTCCATTCAGATTTAGCCCACGTGAACTCAGATTTGATGGTTAGATTGAAGAAATTTAGCTTCACATTCATCGATTTAGCCCACGTGAACTCAGATTTGATGGTTAGATTGAAGAAATTTAGCTTCACATCATCGATTTAGCCCACGTGAACTCAGATTTGATGGTTAGATTGAAGAATTAGCTTCACATTCATCGATTTAGCCCACGTGAACTCAGATTGATGGTTAGATTGAAGAAATTTAGCTTCACATTCATCGATTTAGCCCACGTGAACTCAGATTTGATGGTTAGATTGAAGAAATTTAGCTTCACATTCATCGATTTAGCCCACGTGAACTCAGATTTGATGGTTAGATTGAAGAAATTTAGCTTCACATTCATCGATTTAGCCCACGTGAACTCAGATTGATGGTTAGATTGAAGAAATTTAGCTTCACATCATCGTAGCCACGTGAACTCAGATTTGATGGTTAGATTGAAGAAATTTAGCTTCACATTCATCGATTTAGCCCACGTGAACTCAGATTTGATGGTTAGATTGAAGAAATTAGCTTCACATTCATCGATTTAGCCCGTGAACTCAGATTTGATGGTTAGATTGAAGAAATTTAGCTTCACATTCATCGATTAGCCCACGTGAACTCAGATTTTGGTAGATTGAGAAATTTAGCTTCACATTCATCGATTTAGCCACGTGAACTCAGATTGATGGTTAGATTGAAGAAATTAGCTTCACATTCGTCGATTAGCCCACGTGAACTCAGATTGATGGTTGATTGAAGAAGATTTAGCTTCACATTCATCGATTTAGCCACGTGAACTCAGATTTGATGGTTAGATTGAAGAAATTTAGCTTCACATTCATCGATTTAGCCACGTGCACTCAGATTTGATGGTTAGATTGAAGAAATTAGCTTCACATTCATCGATTTAGCCCACGTGAACTCAGATTTGATGGTTAGATGAAGAAATTTAGCTTCACATTCATCGATTAGCCCACGTGAACTCAGATTTGATGGTTAGATTGAAGAAATTAGCTTCACATTCATCGATTTAGCCCACGTGAACTCAGATTTGATGGTAGATTGTAGAAATTAGCTCAATTCATCGATTTAGCCCACGTGAACTCAGATTTGATGGTTAGATTGAAGAATTAGCTTCAATTCGTCGATTTAGCCCACGTGAACTCAGATTTGATGGTTAGATTGAAGAATTTAGTTCATTCATCGATTTAGCCCACGTGACTCAGATTTGATGGTAGATTGAAGAAATTTAGCTTCACATTTCGATTTAGCCCACGTGAAACTCAGATTTGATGGTTAGATTGAAGAAATTTAGCTTCACATTCATCGATTTAGCCCACGTGAAACTCAGATTTGATGGTTATTAGATGAGAATTTAGCTTCACATTCATCGATTAGCCACGTGAACTCAGATTTGATGGTAGATTGAAGAAATTTAGTTCACATTCGATTTAGCCCCGTGAACTCAGATTTGATGGT
>MRSW03000628.1:0-24409 GCA_001923025.3 Taenia multiceps
GTTAGATTGAAGAAATTTAGCTTCACATTCATCGATTTAGCCCAGTGAACTCAGATTTGATGGTTAGATTGAAGAAATTTAGCTTCAATCATCATCGATTTAGCCCACGTGAACTCAGATTTGATGGTTAGATTGAAGAAATTTAGCTTCACATTCATCGATTTAGCCCACGTGCACTCAGATTTGATGGTTAGATTGAAGAAATTTAGCTTCACATTCATCGATTTAGCCCACGTGAACTCAGATTTGATGGTTAGATTGAAGAAATTTAGCTTCACATTCATCGATTTAGCCCACGTGAACTCAGATTTGATGGTTAGATTGAAGAAATTTAGCTTCACATTCATCGATTTAGCCCACGTGAACTCAGATTTGATGGTTAGATTGAAGAAATTTAGCTTCACATTCATCGATTTAGCCCACGTGAACTCAGATTTGATGGTTAGATTGAAGAAATTTAGCTTCACATTCATCGATTTAGCCCACGTGAACTCAGATTTGATGGTTAGATTGAAGAAATTTAGCTTCACATTCATCGATTTAGCCCACGTGAACTCAGATTTGATGGTTAGATTGAAGAATTTAGCTTCACATTCATCGATTTAGCCCACGTGAACTCAGATTTGATGGTTAGATTGAAGAAATTTAGCTTCACATTCATCGATTTAGCCCACGTGAACTCAGATTTGATGGTTAGATTGAAGAAATTTAGCTTCACATTCATCGATTTAGCCCACGTGAACTCAGATTTGATGGTTAGATTGAAGAAATTTAGCTTCACATTCATCGATTTAGCCCACGTGAACTCAGATTTGATGGTTAGATTGAAGAAATTTAGCTTCACATTCATCGATTTAGCCCACGTGAACTCAGATTTGATGGTTAGATTGAAGAAATTTAGCTTCACATTCATCGATTTAGCCCACGTGAACTCAGATTTGATGGTTAGATTGAAGAAATTTAGCTTCACATTCATCGATTTAGCCCACGTGAACTCAGATTTGATGGTTAGATTGAAGAAATTTAGCTTCACATTCATCGATTTAGCCCACGTGAACTCAGATTTGATGGTTAGATTGAAGAAATTTAGCTTCACATTCATCGATTTAGCCCACGTGAACTCAGATTTGATGGTTAGATTGAAGAATTTAGCTTCACATTCATCGATTTAGCCCACGTGAACTCAGATTTGATGGTTAGATTGAAGAAATTTAGCTTCACATTCATCGATTTAGCCCACGTGAACTCAGATTTGATGGTTAGATTGAAGAATTTAGCTTCACATTCATCGATTTAGCCCACGTGAACTCAGATTTGATGGTTAGATTGAAGAAATTTAGCTTCACATTCATCGATTTAGCCCACGTGAACTCAGATTTGATGGTTAGATTGAAGAATTTAGCTTCACATTCATCGATTTAGCCCACGTGAACTCAGATTTGATGGTTAGATTGAAGAAATTTAGCTTCACATTCATCGATTTAGCCCACGTGAACTCAGATTTGATGGTTAGATTGAAGAAATTTAGCTTCACATTCATCGATTTAGCCCACGTGAACTCAGATTTGATGGTTAGATTGAAGAAATTTAGCTTCACATTCATCGATTTAGCCCACGTGAACTCAGATTTGATGGTTAGATTGAAGAAATTTAGCTTCACATTCATCGATTTAGCCCACGTGAACTCAGATTTGATGGTTAGATTGAAGAAATTTAGCTTCACATTCATCGATTTAGCCCACGTGAACTCAGATTTGATGGTTAGATTGAAGAAATTTAGCTTCACATTCATCGATTTAGCCCACGTGAACTCAGATTTGATGGTTAGATTGAAGAAATTTAGCTTCACATTCATCGATTTAGCCCACGTGAACTCAGATTTGATGGTTAGATTGAAGAAATTTAGCTTCACATTCATCGATTTAGCCCACGTGAACTCAGATTTGATGGTTAGATTGAAGAAATTTAGCTTCACATTCATCGATTTAGCCCACGTGAACTCAGATTTGATGGTTAGATTGAAGATATTTAGCTTCACATTCATCGATTTAGCCCACGTGAACTCAGATTTGATGGTTAGATTGAAGAAATTTAGCTTCACATTCATCGATTTAGCCCACGTGAACTCAGATTTGATGGTTAGATTGAAGAAATTTAGCTTCACATTCATCGATTTAGCCCACGTGAACTCAGATTTGATGGTTAGATTGAAGAAATTTAGCTTCACATTCATCGATTTAGCCCACGTGAACTCAGATTTGATGGTTAGATTGAAGAAATTTAGCTTCACATTCATCGATTTAGCCCACGTGAACTCAGATTTGATGGTTAGATTGAAGAAATTTAGCTTCACATTCATCGATTTAGCCCACGTGAACTCAGATTTGATGGTTAGATTGAAGAAATTTAGCTTCACATTCATCGATTTAGCCCACGTGAACTCAGATTTGATGGTTAGATTGAAGAAATTTAGCTTCACATTCATCGATTTAGCCCACGTGAACTCAGATTTGATGGTTAGATTGAAGAAATTTAGCTTCACATTCATCGATTTAGCCCACGTGAACTCAGATTTGATGGTTAGATTGAAGAAATTTAGCTTCACATTCATCGATTTAGCCCACGTGAACTCAGATTTGATGGTTAGATTGAAGAAATTTAGCTTCACATTCATCGATTTAGCCCACGTGAACTCAGATTTGATGGTTAGATTGAAGAAATTTAGCTTCACATTCATCGATTTAGCCCACGTGAACTCAGATTTGATGGTTAGATTGAAGAAATTTAGCTTCACATTCATCGATTTAGCCCACGTGAACTCAGATTTGATGGTTAGATTGAAGAAATTTAGCTTCACATTCATCGATTTAGCCCACGTGAACTCAGATTTGATGGTTAGATTGAAGAAATTTAGCTTCACATTCATCGATTTAGCCCACGTGAACTCAGATTTGATGGTTAGATTGAAGAAATTTAGCTTCACATTCATCGATTTAGCCCACGTGAACTCAGATTTGATGGTTAGATTGAAGAAATTTAGCTTCACATTCATCGATTTAGCCCACGTGAACTCAGATTTGATGGTTAGATTGAAGAAATTTAGCTTCACATTCATCGATTTAGCCCACGTGAACTCAGATTTGATGGTTAGATTGAAGAAATTTAGCTTCACATTCATCGATTTAGCCCACGTGAACTCAGATTTGATGGTTAGATTGAAGAAATTTAGCTTCACATTCATCGATTTAGCCCACGTGAACTCAGATTTGATGGTTAGATTGAAGAAATTTAGCTTCACATTCATCGATTTAGCCCACGTGAACTCAGATTTGATGGTTAGATTGAAGAAATTTAGCTTCACATTCATCGATTTAGCCCACGTGAACTCAGATTTGATGGTTAGATTGAAGAAATTTAGCTTCACATTCATCGATTTAGCCCACGTGAACTCAGATTTGATGGTTAGATTGAAGAAATTTAGCTTCACATTCGTCGATTTAGCCCACGTGAACTCAGATTTGATGGTTAGATTGAAGAAATTTAGCTTCACATTCATCGATTTAGCCCACGTGAACTCAGATTTGATGGTTAGATTGAAGAAATTTAGCTTCACATTCATCGATTTAGCCCACGTGAACTCAGATTTGATGGTTAGATTGAAGAAATTTAGCTTCACATTCATCGATTTAGCCCACGTGAACTCAGATTTGATGGTTAGATTGAAGAAATTTAGCTTCACATTCATCGATTTAGCCCACGTGAACTCAGATTTGATGGTTAGATTGAAGAAATTTAGCTTCACATTCATCGATTTAGCCCACGTGAACTCAGATTTGATGGTTAGATTGAAGAAATTTAGCTTCACATTCATCGATTTAGCCCACGTGAACTCAGATTTGATGGTTAGATTGAAGAAATTTAGCTTCACATTCATCGATTTAGCCCACGTGAACTCAGATTTGATGGTTAGATTGAAGAAATTTAGCTTCACATTCATCGATTTAGCCCACGTGAACTCAGATTTGATGGTTAGATTGAAGAAATTTAGCTTCACATTCATCGATTTAGCCCACGTGAACTCAGATTTGATGGTTAGATTGAAGAAATTTAGCTTCACATTCATCGATTTAGCCCACGTGAACTCAGATTTGATGGTTAGATTGAAGAAATTTAGCTTCACATTCATCGATTTAGCCCACGTGAACTCAGATTTGATGGTTAGATTGAAGAAATTTAGCTTCACATTCATCGATTTAGCCCACGTGAACTCAGATTTGATGGTTAGATTGAAGAAATTTAGCTTCACATTCATCGATTTAGCCCACGTGAACTCAGATTTGATGGTTAGATTGAAGAAATTTAGCTTCACATTCATCGATTTAGCCCACGTGAACTCAGATTTGATGGTTAGATTGAAGAAATTTAGCTTCACATTCATCGATTTAGCCCACGTGAACTCAGATTTGATGGTTAGATTGAAGAAATTTAGCTTCACATTCATCGATTTAGCCCACGTGAACTCAGATTTGATGGTTAGATTGAAGAAATTTAGCTTCACATTCATCGATTTAGCCCACGTGAACTCAGATTTGATGGTTAGATTGAAGAAATTTAGCTTCACATTCATCGATTTAGCCCACGTGAACTCAGATTTGATGGTTAGATTGAAGAAATTTAGCTTCACATTCATCGATTTAGCCCACGTGAACTCAGATTTGATGGTTAGATTGAAGAAATTTAGCTTCACATTCATCGATTTAGCCCACGTGAACTCAGATTTGATGGTTAGATTGAAGAAATTTAGCTTCACATTCATCGATTTAGCCCACGTGAACTCAGATTTGATGGTTAGATTGAAGAAATTTAGCTTCACATTCATCGATTTAGCCCACGTGAACTCAGATTTGATGGTTAGATTGAAGAAATTTAGCTTCACATTCATCGATTTAGCCCACGTGAACTCAGATTTGATGGTTAGATTGAAGAAATTTAGCTTCACATTCATCGATTTAGCCCACGTGAACTCAGATTTGATGGTTAGATTGAAGAAATTTAGCTTCACATTCATCGATTTAGCCCACGTGAACTCAGATTTGATGGTTAGATTGAAGAAATTTAGCTTCACATTCATCGATTTAGCCCACGTGAACTCAGATTTGATGGTTAGATTGAAGAAATTTAGCTTCACATTCATCGATTTAGCCCACGTGAACTCAGATTTGATGGTTAGATTGAAGAAATTTAGCTTCACATTCATCGATTTAGCCCACGTGAACTCAGATTTGATGGTTAGATTGAAGAAATTTAGCTTCACATTCATCGATTTAGCCCACGTGAACTCAGATTTGATGGTTAGATTGAAGAAATTTAGCTTCACATTCATCGATTTAGCCCACGTGAACTCAGATTTGATGGTTAGATTGAAGAAATTTAGCTTCACATTCGCCGATTTAGCCCACGTGAACTCAGATTTGATGGTTAGATTGAAGAAATTTAGCTTCACATTCATCGATTTAGCCCACGTGAACTCAGATTTGATGGTTAGATTGAAGAAATTTAGCTTCACATTCATCGATTTAGCCCACGTGAACTCAGATTTGATGGTTAGATTGAAGAAATTTAGCTTCACATTCATCGATTTAGCCCACGTGAACTCAGATTTGATGGTTAGATTGAAGAAATTTAGCTTCACATTCATCGATTTAGCCCACGTGAACTCAGATTTGATGGTTAGATTGAAGAAATTTAGCTTCACATTCATCGATTTAGCCCACGTGAACTCAGATTTGATGGTTAGATTGAAGAAATTTAGCTTCACATTCATCGATTTAGCCCACGTGAACTCAGATTTGATGGTTAGATTGAAGAAATTTAGCTTCACATTCATCGATTTAGCCCACGTGAACTCAGATTTGATGGTTAGATTGAAGAAATTTAGCTTCACATTCATCGATTTAGCCCACGTGAACTCAGATTTGATGGTTAGATTGAAGAAATTTAGCTTCACATTCATCGATTTAGCCCACGTGAACTCAGATTTGATGGTTAGATTGAAGAAATTTAGCTTCACATTCATCGATTTAGCCCACGTGAACTCAGATTTGATGGTTAGATTGAAGAAATTTAGCTTCACATTCATCGATTTAGCCCACGTGAACTCAGATTTGATGGTTAGATTGAAGAAATTTAGCTTCACATTCATCGATTTAGCCCACGTGAACTCAGATTTGATGGTTAGATTGAAGAAATTTAGCTTCACATTCATCGATTTAGCCCACGTGAACTCAGATTTGATGGTTAGATTGAAGAAATTTAGCTTCACATTCATCGATTTAGCCCACGTGAACTCAGATTTGATGGTTAGATTGAAGAAATTTAGCTTCACATTCATCGATTTAGCCCACGTGAACTCAGATTTGATGGTTAGATTGAAGAAATTTAGCTTCACATTCATCGATTTAGCCCACGTGAACTCAGATTTGATGGTTAGATTGAAGAAATTTAGCTTCACATTCATCGATTTAGCCCACGTGAACTCAGATTTGATGGTTAGATTGAAGAAATTTAGCTTCACATTCATCGATTTAGCCCACGTGAACTCAGATTTGATGGTTAGATTGAAGAAATTTAGCTTCACATTCATCGATTTAGCCCACGTGAACTCAGATTTGATGGTTAGATTGAAGAAATTTAGCTTCACATTCATCGATTTAGCCCACGTGAACTCAGATTTGATGGTTAGATTGAAGAAATTTAGCTTCACATTCATCGATTTAGCCCACGTGAACTCAGATTTGATGGTTAGATTGAAGAAATTTAGCTTCACATTCATCGATTTAGCCCACGTGAACTCAGATTTGATGGTTAGATTGAAGAAATTTAGCTTCACATTCATCGATTTAGCCCACGTGAACTCAGATTTGATGGTTAGATTGAAGAAATTTAGCTTCACATTCATCGATTTAGCCCACGTGAACTCAGATTTGATGGTTAGATTGAAGAAATTTAGCTTCACATTCATCGATTTAGCCCACGTGAACTCAGATTTGATGGTTAGATTGAAGAAATTTAGCTTCACATTCATCGATTTAGCCCACGTGAACTCAGATTTGATGGTTAGATTGAAGAAATTTAGCTTCACATTCATCGATTTAGCCCACGTGAACTCAGATTTGATGGTTAGATTGAAGAAATTTAGCTTCACATTCATCGATTTAGCCCACGTGAACTCAGATTTGATGGTTAGATTGAAGAAATTTAGCTTCACATTCATCGATTTAGCCCACGTGAACTCAGATTTGATGGTTAGATTGAAGAAATTTAGCTTCACATTCATCGATTTAGCCCACGTGAACTCAGATTTGATGGTTAGATTGAAGAAATTTAGCTTCACATTCATCGATTTAGCCCACGTGAACTCAGATTTGATGGTTAGATTGAAGAAATTTAGCTTCACATTCATCGATTTAGCCCACGTGAACTCAGATTTGATGGTTAGATTGAAGAAATTTAGCTTCACATTCATCGATTTAGCCCACGTGAACTCAGATTTGATGGTTAGATTGAAGAAATTTAGCTTCACATTCATCGATTTAGCCCACGTGAACTCAGATTTGATGGTTAGATTGAAGAAATTTAGCTTCACATTCATCGATTTAGCCCACGTGAACTCAGATTTGATGGTTAGATTGAAGAAATTTAGCTTCACATTCATCGATTTAGCCCACGTGAACTCAGATTTGATGGTTAGATTGAAGAAATTTAGCTTCACATTCATCGATTTAGCCCACGTGAACTCAGATTTGATGGTTAGATTGAAGAAATTTAGCTTCACATTCATCGATTTAGCCCACGTGAACTCAGATTTGATGGTTAGATTGAAGAAATTTAGCTTCACATTCATCGATTTAGCCCACGTGAACTCAGATTTGATGGTTAGATTGAAGAAATTTAGCTTCACATTCATCGATTTAGCCCACGTGAACTCAGATTTGATGGTTAGATTGAAGAAATTTAGCTTCACATTCATCGATTTAGCCCACGTGAACTCAGATTTGATGGTTAGATTGAAGAAATTTAGCTTCACATTCATCGATTTAGCCCACGTGAACTCAGATTTGATGGTTAGATTGAAGAAATTTAGCTTCACATTCATCGATTTAGCCCACGTGAACTCAGATTTGATGGTTAGATTGAAGAAATTTAGCTTCACATTCATCGATTTAGCCCACGTGAACTCAGATTTGATGGTTAGATTGAAGAAATTTAGCTTCACATTCATCGATTTAGCCCACGTGAACTCAGATTTGATGGTTAGATTGAAGAAATTTAGCTTCACATTCATCGATTTAGCCCACGTGAACTCAGATTTGATGGTTAGATTGAAGAAATTTAGCTTCACATTCATCGATTTAGCCCACGTGAACTCAGATTTGATGGTTAGATTGAAGAAATTTAGCTTCACATTCATCGATTTAGCCCACGTGAACTCAGATTTGATGGTTAGATTGAAGAAATTTAGCTTCACATTCATCGATTTAGCCCACGTGAACTCAGATTTGATGGTTAGATTGAAGAAATTTAGCTTCACATTCATCGATTTAGCCCACGTGAACTCAGATTTGATGGTTAGATTGAAGAAATTTAGCTTCACATTCATCGATTTAGCCCACGTGAACTCAGATTTGATGGTTAGATTGAAGAAATTTAGCTTCACATTCATCGATTTAGCCCACGTGAACTCAGATTTGATGGTTAGATTGAAGAAATTTAGCTTCACATTCATCGATTTAGCCCACGTGAACTCAGATTTGATGGTTAGATTGAAGAAATTTAGCTTCACATTCATCGATTTAGCCCACGTGAACTCAGATTTGATGGTTAGATTGAAGAAATTTAGCTTCACATTCATCGATTTAGCCCACGTGAACTCAGATTTGATGGTTAGATTGAAGAAATTTAGCTTCACATTCATCGATTTAGCCCACGTGAACTCAGATTTGATGGTTAGATTGAAGAAATTTAGCTTCACATTCATCGATTTAGCCCACGTGAACTCAGATTTGATGGTTAGATTGAAGAAATTTAGCTTCACATTCATCGATTTAGCCCACGTGAACTCAGATTTGATGGTTAGATTGAAGAAATTTAGCTTCACATTCATCGATTTAGCCCACGTGAACTCAGATTTGATGGTTAGATTGAAGAAATTTAGCTTCACATTCATCGATTTAGCCCACGTGAACTCAGATTTGATGGTTAGATTGAAGAAATTTAGCTTCACATTCATCGATTTAGCCCACGTGAACTCAGATTTGATGGTTAGATTGAAGAAATTTAGCTTCACATTCATCGATTTAGCCCACGTGAACTCAGATTTGATGGTTAGATTGAAGAAATTTAGCTTCACATTCATCGATTTAGCCCACGTGAACTCAGATTTGATGGTTAGATTGAAGAAATTTAGCTTCACATTCATCGATTTAGCCCACGTGAACTCAGATTTGATGGTTAGATTGAAGAAATTTAGCTTCACATTCATCGATTTAGCCCACGTGAACTCAGATTTGATGGTTAGATTGAAGAAATTTAGCTTCACATTCGTCGATTTAGCCCACGTGAACTCAGATTTGATGGTTAGATTGAAGAAATTTAGCTTCACATTCATCGATTTAGCCCACGTGAACTCAGATTTGATGGTTAGATTGAAGAAATTTAGCTTCACATTCATCGATTTAGCCCACGTGAACTCAGATTTGATGGTTAGATTGAAGAAATTTAGCTTCACATTCATCGATTTAGCCCACGTGAACTCAGATTTGATGGTTAGATTGAAGAAATTTAGCTTCACATTCATCGATTTAGCCCACGTGAACTCAGATTTGATGGTTAGATTGAAGAAATTTAGCTTCACATTCATCGATTTAGCCCACGTGAACTCAGATTTGATGGTTAGATTGAAGAAATTTAGCTTCACATTCATCGATTTAGCCCACGTGAACTCAGATTTGATGGTTAGATTGAAGAAATTTAGCTTCACATTCATCGATTTAGCCCACGTGAACTCAGATTTGATGGTTAGATTGAAGAAATTTAGCTTCACATTCATCGATTTAGCCCACGTGAACTCAGATTTGATGGTTAGATTGAAGAAATTTAGCTTCACATTCATCGATTTAGCCCACGTGAACTCAGATTTGATGGTTAGATTGAAGAAATTTAGCTTCACATTCATCGATTTAGCCCACGTGAACTCAGATTTGATGGTTAGATTGAAGAAATTTAGCTTCACATTCATCGATTTAGCCCACGTGAACTCAGATTTGATGGTTAGATTGAAGAAATTTAGCTTCACATTCATCGATTTAGCCCACGTGAACTCAGATTTGATGGTTAGATTGAAGAAATTTAGCTTCACATTCATCGATTTAGCCCACGTGAACTCAGATTTGATGGTTAGATTGAAGAAATTTAGCTTCACATTCATCGATTTAGCCCACGTGAACTCAGATTTGATGGTTAGATTGAAGAAATTTAGCTTCACATTCATCGATTTAGCCCACGTGAACTCAGATTTGATGGTTAGATTGAAGAAATTTAGCTTCACATTCATCGATTTAGCCCACGTGAACTCAGATTTGATGGTTAGATTGAAGAAATTTAGCTTCACATTCATCGATTTAGCCCACGTGAACTCAGATTTGATGGTTAGATTGAAGAAATTTAGCTTCACATTCATCGATTTAGCCCACGTGAACTCAGATTTGATGGTTAGATTGAAGAAATTTAGCTTCACATTCATCGATTTAGCCCACGTGAACTCAGATTTGATGGTTAGATTGAAGAAATTTAGCTTCACATTCATCGATTTAGCCCACGTGAACTCAGATTTGATGGTTAGATTGAAGAAATTTAGCTTCACATTCATCGATTTAGCCCACGTGAACTCAGATTTGATGGTTAGATTGAAGAAATTTAGCTTCACATTCATCGATTTAGCCCACGTGAACTCAGATTTGATGGTTAGATTGAAGAAATTTAGCTTCACATTCATCGATTTAGCCCACGTGAACTCAGATTTGATGGTTAGATTGAAGAAATTTAGCTTCACATTCATCGATTTAGCCCACGTGAACTCAGATTTGATGGTTAGATTGAAGAAATTTAGCTTCACATTCATCGATTTAGCCCACGTGAACTCAGATTTGATGGTTAGATTGAAGAAATTTAGCTTCACATTCATCGATTTAGCCCACGTGAACTCAGATTTGATGGTTAGATTGAAGAAATTTAGCTTCACATTCATCGATTTAGCCCACGTGAACTCAGATTTGATGGTTAGATTGAAGAAATTTAGCTTCACATTCATCGATTTAGCCCACGTGAACTCAGATTTGATGGTTAGATTGAAGAAATTTAGCTTCACATTCATCGATTTAGCCCACGTGAACTCAGATTTGATGGTTAGATTGAAGAAATTTAGCTTCACATTCATCGATTTAGCCCACGTGAACTCAGATTTGATGGTTAGATTGAAGAAATTTAGCTTCACATTCATCGATTTAGCCCACGTGAACTCAGATTTGATGGTTAGATTGAAGAAATTTAGCTTCACATTCATCGATTTAGCCCACGTGAACTCAGATTTGATGGTTAGATTGAAGAAATTTAGCTTCACATTCATCGATTTAGCCCACGTGAACTCAGATTTGATGGTTAGATTGAAGAAATTTAGCTTCACATTCATCGATTTAGCCCACGTGAACTCAGATTTGATGGTTAGATTGAAGAAATTTAGCTTCACATTCATCGATTTAGCCCACGTGAACTCAGATTTGATGGTTAGATTGAAGAAATTTAGCTTCACATTCATCGATTTAGCCCACGTGAACTCAGATTTGATGGTTAGATTGAAGAAATTTAGCTTCACATTCATCGATTTAGCCCACGTGAACTCAGATTTGATGGTTAGATTGAAGAAATTTAGCTTCACATTCATCGATTTAGCCCACGTGAACTCAGATTTGATGGTTAGATTGAAGAAATTTAGCTTCACATTCATCGATTTAGCCCACGTGAACTCAGATTTGATGGTTAGATTGAAGAAATTTAGCTTCACATTCATCGATTTAGCCCACGTGAACTCAGATTTGATGGTTAGATTGAAGAAATTTAGCTTCACATTCATCGATTTAGCCCACGTGAACTCAGATTTGATGGTTAGATTGAAGAAATTTAGCTTCACATTCATCGATTTAGCCCACGTGAACTCAGATTTGATGGTTAGATTGAAGAAATTTAGCTTCACATTCATCGATTTAGCCCACGTGAACTCAGATTTGATGGTTAGATTGAAGAAATTTAGCTTCACATTCATCGATTTAGCCCACGTGAACTCAGATTTGATGGTTAGATTGAAGAAATTTAGCTTCACATTCATCGATTTAGCCCACGTGAACTCAGATTTGATGGTTAGATTGAAGAAATTTAGCTTCACATTCATCGATTTAGCCCACGTGAACTCAGATTTGATGGTTAGATTGAAGAAATTTAGCTTCACATTCATCGATTTAGCCCACGTGAACTCAGATTTGATGGTTAGATTGAAGAAATTTAGCTTCACATTCATCGATTTAGCCCACGTGAACTCAGATTTGATGGTTAGATTGAAGAAATTTAGCTTCACATTCATCGATTTAGCCCACGTGAACTCAGATTTGATGGTTAGATTGAAGAAATTTAGCTTCACATTCATCGATTTAGCCCACGTGAACTCAGATTTGATGGTTAGATTGAAGAAATTTAGCTTCACATTCATCGATTTAGCCCACGTGAACTCAGATTTGATGGTTAGATTGAAGAAATTTAGCTTCACATTCATCGATTTAGCCCACGTGAACTCAGATTTGATGGTTAGATTGAAGAAATTTAGCTTCACATTCATCGATTTAGCCCACGTGAACTCAGATTTGATGGTTAGATTGAAGAATTTAGCTTCACATTCATCGATTTAGCCCACGTGAACTCAGATTTGATGGTTAGATTGAAGAAATTTAGCTTCACATTCATCGATTTAGCCCACGTGAACTCAGATTTGATGGTTAGATTGAAGAAATTTAGCTTCACATTCATCGATTTAGCCCACGTGAACTCAGATTTGATGGTTAGATTGAAGAAATTTAGCTTCACATTCATCGATTTAGCCCACGTGAACTCAGATTTGATGGTTAGATTGAAGAAATTTAGCTTCACATTCATCGATTTAGCCCACGTGAACTCAGATTTGATGGTTAGATTGAAGAAATTTAGCTTCACATTCATCGATTTAGCCCACGTGAACTCAGATTTGATGGTTAGATTGAAGAAATTTAGCTTCACATTCATCGATTTAGCCCACGTGAACTCAGATTTGATGGTTAGATTGAAGAAATTTAGCTTCACATTCATCGATTTAGCCCACGTGAACTCAGATTTGATGGTTAGATTGAAGAAATTTAGCTTCACATTCATCGATTTAGCCCACGTGAACTCAGATTTGATGGTTAGATTGAAGAAATTTAGCTTCACATTCATCGATTTAGCCCACGTGAACTCAGATTTGATGGTTAGATTGAAGAAATTTAGCTTCACATTCATCGATTTAGCCCACGTGAACTCAGATTTGATGGTTAGATTGAAGAAATTTAGCTTCACATTCATCGATTTAGCCCACGTGAACTCAGATTTGATGGTTAGATTGAAGAAATTTAGCTTCACATTCATCGATTTAGCCCACGTGAACTCAGATTTGATGGTTAGATTGAAGAAATTTAGCTTCACATTCATCGATTTAGCCCACGTGAACTCAGATTTGATGGTTAGATTGAAGAAATTTAGCTTCACATTCATCGATTTAGCCCACGTGAACTCAGATTTGATGGTTAGATTGAAGAAATTTAGCTTCACATTCATCGATTTAGCCCACGTGAACTCAGATTTGATGGTTAGATTGAAGAAATTTAGCTTCACATTCATCGATTTAGCCCACGTGAACTCAGATTTGATGGTTAGATTGAAGAAATTTAGCTTCACATTCATCGATTTAGCCCACGTGAACTCAGATTTGATGGTTAGATTGAAGAAATTTAGCTTCACATTCATCGATTTAGCCCACGTGAACTCAGATTTGATGGTTAGATTGAAGAAATTTAGCTTCACATTCATCGATTTAGCCCACGTGAACTCAGATTTGATGGTTAGATTGAAGAAATTTAGCTTCACATTCATCGATTTAGCCCACGTGAACTCAGATTTGATGGTTAGATTGAAGAAATTTAGCTTCACATTCATCGATTTAGCCCACGTGAACTCAGATTTGATGGTTAGATTGAAGAAATTTAGCTTCACATTCATCGATTTAGCCCACGTGAACTCAGATTTGATGGTTAGATTGAAGAAATTTAGCTTCACATTCATCGATTTAGCCCACGTGAACTCAGATTTGATGGTTAGATTGAAGAAATTTAGCTTCACATTCATCGATTTAGCCCACGTGAACTCAGATTTGATGGTTAGATTGAAGAAATTTAGCTTCACATTCATCGATTTAGCCCACGTGAACTCAGATTTGATGGTTAGATTGAAGAAATTTAGCTTCACATTCATCGATTTAGCCCACGTGAACTCAGATTTGATGGTTAGATTGAAGAAATTTAGCTTCACATTCATCGATTTAGCCCACGTGAACTCAGATTTGATGGTTAGATTGAAGAAATTTAGCTTCACATTCATCGATTTAGCCCACGTGAACTCAGATTTGATGGTTAGATTGAAGAAATTTAGCTTCACATTCATCGATTTAGCCCACGTGAACTCAGATTTGATGGTTAGATTGAAGAAATTTAGCTTCACATTCATCGATTTAGCCCACGTGAACTCAGATTTGATGGTTAGATTGAAGAAATTTAGCTTCACATTCATCGATTTAGCCCACGTGAACTCAGATTTGATGGTTAGATTGAAGAAATTTAGCTTCACATTCATCGATTTAGCCCACGTGAACTCAGATTTGATGGTTAGATTGAAGAAATTTAGCTTCACATTCATCGATTTAGCCCACGTGAACTCAGATTTGATGGTTAGATTGAAGAAATTTAGCTTCACATTCATCGATTTAGCCCACGTGAACTCAGATTTGATGGTTAGATTGAAGAAATTTAGCTTCACATTCATCGATTTAGCCCACGTGAACTCAGATTTGATGGTTAGATTGAAGAAATTTAGCTTCACATTCATCGATTTAGCCCACGTGAACTCAGATTTGATGGTTAGATTGAAGAAATTTAGCTTCACATTCATCGATTTAGCCCACGTGAACTCAGATTTGATGGTTAGATTGAAGAAATTTAGCTTCACATTCATCGATTTAGCCCACGTGAACTCAGATTTGATGGTTAGATTGAAGAAATTTAGCTTCACATTCATCGATTTAGCCCACGTGAACTCAGATTTGATGGTTAGATTGAAGAAATTTAGCTTCACATTCATCGATTTAGCCCACGTGAACTCAGATTTGATGGTTAGATTGAAGAAATTTAGCTTCACATTCATCGATTTAGCCCACGTGAACTCAGATTTGATGGTTAGATTGAAGAAATTTAGCTTCACATTCATCGATTTAGCCCACGTGAACTCAGATTTGATGGTTAGATTGAAGAAATTTAGCTTCACATTCATCGATTTAGCCCACGTGAACTCAGATTTGATGGTTAGATTGAAGAAATTTAGCTTCACATTCATCGATTTAGCCCACGTGAACTCAGATTTGATGGTTAGATTGAAGAAATTTAGCTTCACATTCATCGATTTAGCCCACGTGAACTCAGATTTGATGGTTAGATTGAAGAAATTTAGCTTCACATTCATCGATTTAGCCCACGTGAACTCAGATTTGATGGTTAGATTGAAGAAATTTAGCTTCACATTCATCGATTTAGCCCACGTGAACTCAGATTTGATGGTTAGATTGAAGAAATTTAGCTTCACATTCATCGATTTAGCCCACGTGAACTCAGATTTGATGGTTAGATTGAAGAAATTTAGCTTCACATTCATCGATTTAGCCCACGTGAACTCAGATTTGATGGTTAGATTGAAGAAATTTAGCTTCACATTCATCGATTTAGCCCACGTGAACTCAGATTTGATGGTTAGATTGAAGAAATTTAGCTTCACATTCATCGATTTAGCCCACGTGAACTCAGATTTGATGGTTAGATTGAAGAAATTTAGCTTCACATTCATCGATTTAGCCCACGTGAACTCAGATTTGATGGTTAGATTGAAGAAATTTAGCTTCACATTCGTCGATTTAGCCCACGTGAACTCAGATTTGATGGTTAGATTGAAGAAATTTAGCTTCACATCGATTTAGCCCACGTGAACTCAGATTTGATGGTTAGATTGAAGAAATTTAGCTTCACATTCATCGATTTAGCCCACGTGAACTCAGATTTGATGGTTAGATTGAAGAAATTTAGCTTCACATTCATCGATTTAGCCCACGTGAACTCAGATTTGATGGTTAGATTGAAGAAATTTAGCTTCACATTCATCGATTTAGCCCACGTGAACTCAGATTTGATGGTTAGATTGAAGAAATTTAGCTTCACATTCATCGATTTAGCCCACGTGAACTCAGATTTGATGGTTAGATTGAAGAAATTTAGCTTCACATTCATCGATTTAGCCCACGTGAACTCAGATTTGATGGTTAGATTGAAGAAATTTAGCTTCACATTCATCGATTTAGCCCACGTGAACTCAGATTTGATGGTTAGATTAAAGAAATTTAGCTTCACATTCATCGATTTAGCCCACGTGAACTCAGATTTGATGGTTAGATTGAAGAAATTTAGCTTCACATTCATCGATTTAGCCCACGTGAACTCAGATTTGATGGTTAGATTGAAGAAATTTAGCTTCACATTCATCGATTTAGCCCACGTGAACTCAGATTTGATGGTTAGATTGAAGAAATTTAGCTTCACATTCATCGATTTAGCCCACGTGAACTCAGATTTGATGGTTAGATTGAAGAAATTTAGCTTCACATTCATCGATTTAGCCCACGTGAACTCAGATTTGATGGTTAGATTGAAGAAATTTAGCTTCACATTCATCGATTTAGCCCACGTGAACTCAGATTTGATGGTTAGATTGAAGAAATTTAGCTTCACATTCATCGATTTAGCCCACGTGAACTCAGATTTGATGGTTAGATTGAAGAAATTTAGCTTCACATTCATCGATTTAGCCCACGTGAACTCAGATTTGATGGTTAGATTGAAGAAATTTAGCTTCACATTCATCGATTTAGCCCACGTGAACTCAGATTTGATGGTTAGATTGAAGAAATTTAGCTTCACATTCATCGATTTAGCCCACGTGAACTCAGATTTGATGGTTAGATTGAAGAAATTTAGCTTCACATTCATCGATTTAGCCCACGTGAACTCAGATTTGATGGTTAGATTGAAGAAATTTAGCTTCACATTCATCGATTTAGCCCACGTGAACTCAGATTTGATGGTTAGATTGAAGAAATTTAGCTTCACATTCATCGATTTAGCCCACGTGAACTCAGATTTGATGGTTAGATTGAAGAAATTTAGCTTCACATTCATCGATTTAGCCCACGTGAACTCAGATTTGATGGTTAGATTGAAGAAATTTAGCTTCACATTCATCGATTTAGCCCACGTGAACTCAGATTTGATGGTTAGATTGAAGAAATTTAGCTTCACATTCATCGATTTAGCCCACGTGAACTCAGATTTGATGGTTAGATTGAAGAAATTTAGCTTCACATTCATCGATTTAGCCCACGTGAACTCAGATTTGATGGTTAGATTGAAGAAATTTAGCTTCACATTCATCGATTTAGCCCACGTGAACTCAGATTTGATGGTTAGATTGAAGAAATTTAGCTTCACATTCATCGATTTAGCCCACGTGAACTCAGATTTGATGGTTAGATTGAAGAAATTTAGCTTCACATTCATCGATTTAGCCCACGTGAACTCAGATTTGATGGTTAGATTGAAGAAATTTAGCTTCACATTCATCGATTTAGCCCACGTGAACTCAGATTTGATGGTTAGATTGAAGAAATTTAGCTTCACATTCATCGATTTAGCCCACGTGAACTCAGATTTGATGGTTAGATTGAAGAAATTTAGCTTCACATTCATCGATTTAGCCCACGTGAACTCAGATTTGATGGTTAGATTGAAGAAATTTAGCTTCACATTCATCGATTTAGCCCACGTGAACTCAGATTTGATGGTTAGATTGAAGAAATTTAGCTTCACATTCATCGATTTAGCCCACGTGAACTCAGATTTGATGGTTAGATTGAAGAAATTTAGCTTCACATTCATCGATTTAGCCCACGTGAACTCAGATTTGATGGTTAGATTGAAGAAATTTAGCTTCACATTCATCGATTTAGCCCACGTGAACTCAGATTTGATGGTTAGATTGAAGAAATTTAGCTTCACATTCATCGATTTAGCCCACGTGAACTCAGATTTGATGGTTAGATTGAAGAAATTTAGCTTCACATTCATCGATTTAGCCCACGTGAACTCAGATTTGATGGTTAGATTGAAGAAATTTAGCTTCACATTCATCGATTTAGCCCACGTGAACTCAGATTTGATGGTTAGATTGAAGAAATTTAGCTTCACATTCATCGATTTAGCCCACGTGAACTCAGATTTGATGGTTAGATTGAAGAAATTTAGCTTCACATTCATCGATTTAGCCCACGTGAACTCAGATTTGATGGTTAGATTGAAGAAATTTAGCTTCACATTCATCGATTTAGCCCACGTGAACTCAGATTTGATGGTTAGATTGAAGAAATTTAGCTTCACATTCATCGATTTAGCCCACGTGAACTCAGATTTGATGGTTAGATTGAAGAAATTTAGCTTCACATTCATCGATTTAGCCCACGTGAACTCAGATTTGATGGTTAGATTGAAGAAATTTAGCTTCACATTCATCGATTTAGCCCACGTGAACTCAGATTTGATGGTTAGATTGAAGAAATTTAGCTTCACATTCATCGATTTAGCCCACGTGAACTCAGATTTGATGGTTAGATTGAAGAAATTTAGCTTCACATTCATCGATTTAGCCCACGTGAACTCAGATTTGATGGTTAGATTGAAGAAATTTAGCTTCACATTCATCGATTTAGCCCACGTGAACTCAGATTTGATGGTTAGATTGAAGAAATTTAGCTTCACATTCATCGATTTAGCCCACGTGAACTCAGATTTGATGGTTAGATTGAAGAAATTTAGCTTCACATTCATCGATTTAGCCCACGTGAACTCAGATTTGATGGTTAGATTGAAGAAATTTAGCTTCACATTCATCGATTTAGCCCACGTGAACTCAGATTTGATGGTTAGATTGAAGAAATTTAGCTTCACATTCATCGATTTAGCCCACGTGAACTCAGATTTGATGGTTAGATTGAAGAAATTTAGCTTCACATTCATCGATTTAGCCCACGTGAACTCAGATTTGATGGTTAGATTGAAGAAATTTAGCTTCACATTCATCGATTTAGCCCACGTGAACTCAGATTTGATGGTTAGATTGAAGAAATTTAGCTTCACATTCATCGATTTAGCCCACGTGAACTCAGATTTGATGGTTAGATTGAAGAAATTTAGCTTCACATTCATCGATTTAGCCCACGTGAACTCAGATTTGATGGTTAGATTGAAGAAATTTAGCTTCACATTCATCGATTTAGCCCACGTGAACTCAGATTTGATGGTTAGATTGAAGAAATTTAGCTTCACATTCATCGATTTAGCCCACGTGAACTCAGATTTGATGGTTAGATTGAAGAAATTTAGCTTCACATTCATCGATTTAGCCCACGTGAACTCAGATTTGATGGTTAGATTGAAGAAATTTAGCTTCACATTCATCGATTTAGCCCACGTGAACTCAGATTTGATGGTTAGATTGAAGAAATTTAGCTTCACATTCATCGATTTAGCCCACGTGAACTCAGATTTGATGGTTAGATTGAAGAAATTTAGCTTCACATTCATCGATTTAGCCCACGTGAACTCAGATTTGATGGTTAGATTGAAGAAATTTAGCTTCACATTCATCGATTTAGCCCACGTGAACTCAGATTTGATGGTTAGATTGAAGAAATTTAGCTTCACATTCATCGATTTAGCCCACGTGAACTCAGATTTGATGGTTAGATTGAAGAAATTTAGCTTCACATTCATCGATTTAGCCCACGTGAACTCAGATTTGATGGTTAGATTGAAGAAATTTAGCTTCACATTCATCGATTTAGCCCACGTGAACTCAGATTTGATGGTTAGATTGAAGAAATTTAGCTTCACATTCATCGATTTAGCCCACGTGAACTCAGATTTGATGGTTAGATTGAAGAAATTTAGCTTCACATTCATCGATTTAGCCCACGTGAACTCAGATTTGATGGTTAGATTGAAGAAATTTAGCTTCACATTCATCGATTTAGCCCACGTGAACTCAGATTTGATGGTTAGATTGAAGAAATTTAGCTTCACATTCATCGATTTAGCCCACGTGAACTCAGATTTGATGGTTAGATTGAAGAAATTTAGCTTCACATTCATCGATTTAGCCCACGTGAACTCAGATTTGATGGTTAGATTGAAGAAATTTAGCTTCACATTCATCGATTTAGCCCACGTGAACTCAGATTTGATGGTTAGATTGAAGAATTTAGCTTCACATTCATCGATTTAGCCCACGTGAACTCAGATTTGATGGTTAGATTGAAGAAATTTAGCTTCACATTCATCGATTTAGCCCACGTGAACTCAGATTTGATGGTTAGATTGAAGAATTTAGCTTCACATTCATCGATTTAGCCCACGTGAACTCAGATTTGATGGTTAGATTGAAGAAATTTAGCTTCACATTCATCGATTTAGCCCACGTGAACTCAGATTTGATGGTTAGATTGAAGAAATTTAGCTTCACATTCATCGATTTAGCCCACGTGAACTCAGATTTGATGGTTAGATTGAAGAAATTTAGCTTCACATTCATCGATTTAGCCCACGTGAACTCAGATTTGATGGTTAGATTGAAGAAATTTAGCTTCACATTCATCGATTTAGCCCACGTGAACTCAGATTTGATGGTTAGATTGAAGAAATTTAGCTTCACATTCATCGATTTAGCCCACGTGAACTCAGATTTGATGGTTAGATTGAAGAAATTTAGCTTCACATTCATCGATTTAGCCCACGTGAACTCAGATTTGATGGTTAGATTGAAGAAATTTAGCTTCACATTCATCGATTTAGCCCACGTGAACTCAGATTTGATGGTTAGATTGAAGAAATTTAGCTTCACATTCATCGATTTAGCCCACGTGAACTCAGATTTGATGGTTAGATTGAAGAAATTTAGCTTCACATTCATCGATTTAGCCCACGTGAACTCAGATTTGATGGTTAGATTGAAGAAATTTAGCTTCACATTCATCGATTTAGCCCACGTGAACTCAGATTTGATGGTTAGATTGAAGAAATTTAGCTTCACATTCATCGATTTAGCCCACGTGAACTCAGATTTGATGGTTAGATTGAAGAAATTTAGCTTCACATTCATCGATTTAGCCCACGTGAACTCAGATTTGATGGTTAGATTGAAGAAATTTAGCTTCACATTCATCGATTTAGCCCACGTGAACTCAGATTTGATGGTTAGATTGAAGAAATTTAGCTTCACATTCATCGATTTAGCCCACGTGAACTCAGATTTGATGGTTAGATTGAAGAAATTTAGCTTCACATTCATCGATTTAGCCCACGTGAACTCAGATTTGATGGTTAGATTGAAGAAATTTAGCTTCACATTCATCGATTTAGCCCACGTGAACTCAGATTTGATGGTTAGATTGAAGAAATTTAGCTTCACATTCATCGATTTAGCCCACGTGAACTCAGATTTGATGGTTAGATTGAAGAATTTAGCTTCACATTCATCGATTTAGCCCACGTGAACTCAGATTTGATGGTTAGATTGAAGAAATTTAGCTTCACATTCGTCGATTTAGCCCACGTGAACTCAGATTTGATGGTTAGATTGAAGAAATTTAGCTTCACATTCATCGATTTAGCCCACGTGAACTCAGATTTGATGGTTAGATTGAAGAAATTTAGCTTCACATTCATCGATTTAGCCCACGTGAACTCAGATTTGATGGTTAGATTGAAGAAATTTAGCTTCACATTCATCGATTTAGCCCACGTGAACTCAGATTTGATGGTTAGATTGAAGAAATTTAGCTTCACATTCATCGATTTAGCCCACGTGAACTCAGATTTGATGGTTAGATTGAAGAAATTTAGCTTCACATTCTCGATTTAGCCCACGTGAACTCAGATTTGATGGTTAGATTGAAGAAATTTAGCTTCACATTCATCGATTTAGCCCACGTGAACTCAGATTTGATGGTTAGATTGAAGAAATTTAGCTTCACATTCATCGATTTAGCCCACGTGAACTCAGATTTGATGGTTAGATTGAAGAAATTTAGCTTCACATTCATCGATTTAGCCCACGTGAACTCAGATTTGATGGTTAGATTGAAGAAATTTAGCTTCACATTCATCGATTTAGCCCACGTGAACTCAGATTTGATGGTTAGATTGAAGAAATTTAGCTTCACATTCGTCGATTTAGCCCACGTGAACTCAGATTTGATGGTTAGATTGAAGAATTTTAGCTTCACATTCATCGATTTAGCCCACGTGAACTCAGATTTGATGGTTAGATTGAAGAAATTTAGCTTCACATTCGTCGATTTAGCCCACGTGAACTCAGATTTGATGGTTAGATTGAAGAATTTAGCTTCACATTCGTCGATTTAGCCCACGTGAACTCAGATTTGATGGTTAGATTGAAGAAATTTAGCTTCACATTCATCGATTTAGCCCACGTGAACTCAGATTTGATGGTTAGATTGAAGAAATTTAGCTTCACATTCATCGATTTAGCCCACGTGAACTCAGATTTGATGGTTAGATTGAAAATTTAGCTTCACATTCATCGATTTAGCCCACGTGAACTCAGATTTGATGGTTAGATTGAAGAAATTTAGCTTCACATTCATCGATTTAGCCCACGTGAACTCAGATTTGATGGTTAGATTGAAGAAATTTAGCTTCACATTCATCGATTTAGCCCACGTGAACTCAGATTTGATGGTTAGATTGAAGAAATTTAGCTTCACATTCATCGATTTAGCCCACGTGAACTCAGATTTGATGGTTAGATTGAAGAAATTTAGCTTCACATTCATCGATTTAGCCCACGTGAACTCAGATTTGATGGTTAGATTGAAGAATTTAGCTTCACATTCATCGATTTAGCCCACGTGAACTCAGATTTGATGGTTAGATTGAAGAAATTTAGCTTCACATTCATCGATTTAGCCCACGTGAACTCAGATTTGATGGTTAGATTGAAGAAATTTAGCTTCACATTCATCGATTTAGCCCACGTGAACTCAGATTTGATGGTTAGATTGAAGATATTTAGCTTCACATTCATCGATTTAGCCCACGTGAACTCAGATTTGATGGTTAGATTGAAGAAATTTAGCTTCACATTCATCGATTTAGCCCACGTGAACTCAGATTTGATGGTTAGATTGAAGAAATTTAGCTTCACATTCATCGATTTAGCCCACGTGAACTCAGATTTGATGGTTAGATTGAAGAAATTTAGCTTCACATTCATCGATTTAGCCCACGTGAACTCAGATTTGATGGTTGATTGAAGAAATTTAGCTTCACATTCATCGATTTAGCCCACGTGAACTCAGATTTGATGGTTAGATTGAAGAAATTTAGCTTCACATTCATCGATTTAGCCCACGTGAACTCAGATTTGATGGTTAGATTGAAGAAATTTAGCTTCACATTCATCGATTTAGCCACGTGAACTCAGATTTGATGGTTAGATTGTGAGAATTTAGCTTCACATTCACGATTTAGCCCACGTGAACTCAGATTTGATGGTCAGATTGAAGAAATTTAGCTTCACATTCGTCGATTTAGCCCACGTGACTCAGATTTGATGGTTAGATTGAAGATTTAGCTTCACATCATCGATTTAGCCCACGTGAACTCAGATTTGATGGTTAGATTGAAGAAATTTAGCTTCACATTCGTCGATTTAGCCCACGTGAACTCAGATTTGATGGTAGATTGAAAAATTTAGCTTCACATTCATCGATTTAGCCCACGTGCACTCAGATTGATGGTTAGATTGAAAAATTTAGCTTCACATTCATCGATTTAGCCCACGTGCTCAGATT
>MRSW03000629.1:0-20295 GCA_001923025.3 Taenia multiceps
GTGAACTCAGATTGATGGTTAGATTGAAGAAATTTAGCTTCACATTATCGATTTAGCCCACGTGAACTCGATTTGTGGTTAGATTGAGAAATTAGCTTCACATTTCGATTTAGCCCACGTGAACTCAGATTTGATGGTAGATTGAAGAAATTTAGCTTCACATTCATCGATTTAGCCACGGAAACTCAGATTTGATGGTTAGATTGAAGAAATTAGCTTCACATTCATCGATTTAGCCCACGTGAACTCAGATTTGATGGTTAGATTGAAGAAATTTAGCTTAACTTCATCGATTTAGCCCACGTGAACTCAGATTTGATGGTTAGATTGAAGAAATTAGCTTCCATTCATCGATTTAGCCCACGTGAACTCAGATTTGATGGTTAGATTGAAGAAATTTAGCTTTCACATTCATCGATTTAGCCCACGTGAACTCAGATTGATGGTTAGATTGAAGAAATTTAGCTTCACATTCATCGATTTAGCCCACGTGAACTCAGATTTGATGGTTAGATTGAAGAAATTTAGCTTCACATTCATCGATTTAGCCCACGTGAACTCAGATTTGATGGTTAGATTGAAGAAATTTAGCTTCACATTCGTCGATTTAGCCACGTGAACTCAGATTTGATGGTTAGATTGAAGAAATTTAGCTTCACATTCATCGATTTAGCCCACGTGAACTCAGATTTGATGGTTAGATTGAAGAAATTTAGCTTCACATTCGTCGATTTAGCCAACGTGAACTCAGATTTGATGGTTAGATTGAAGAAATTTAGCTTCACATTCATCGATTTAGCCCACGTGAACTCAGATTTGATGGTTAGATTGAAGAAATTTAGCTTCACATTCATCGATTTAGCCCACGTGAACTCAGATTTGATGGTTAGATTGAAGAAATTTAGCTTCACATCATCGATTTAGCCCACGTGAACTCAGATTTGATGGTTAGATTGAAGAAATTTAGCTTCACATTCGTCGATTTAGCCCACGTGAACTCAGATTTGATGGTTAGATTGAAGAAATTTAGCTTCACATTCATCGATTTAGCCCACGTGAACTCAGATTTGATGGTTAGATTGAAGAAATTTAGCTTCACATTCATCGATTTAGCCCACGTGAACTCAGATTTGATGGTTAGATTGAAGAAATTTAGCTTCACATTCATCGATTTAGCCCACGTGAACTCAGATTGATGGTTAGATTGAAGAAATTTAGCTTCACATTCATCGATTTAGCCCACGTGAACTCAGATTTGATGGTTAGATTGAAGAAATTTAGCTTCACATTCATCGATTTAGCCCACGTGAACTCAGATTTGATGGTTAGATTGAAGAAATTTAGCTTCACATTCATCGATTTAGCCCACGTGAACTCAGATTTGATGGTTAGATTGAAGAAATTTAGCTTCACATTCATCATATTTAGCCCACGTGAACTCAGATTTGATGGTTAGATTGAAGAAATTTAGCTTCACATTCATCGATTTAGCCCACGTGAACTCAGATTTGATGGTTAGATTGAAGAAATTTAGCTTCACATTCATCGATTTAGCCCACGTGAACTCAGATTTGATGGTTAGATTGAAGAAATTTAGCTTCACATTCATCGATTTAGCCCACGTGAACTCAGATTTGATGGTTAGATTGAAGAAATTTAGCTTCACATTCATCGATTTAGCCCACGTGAACTCAGATTTGATGGTTAGATTGAAGAAATTTAGCTTCACATTCATCGATTTAGCCCACGTGAACTCAGATTTGATGGTTAGATTGAAGAAATTTAGCTTCACATTCATCGATTTAGCCCACGTGAACTCAGATTTGATGGTTAGATTGAAGAAATTTAGCTTCACATTCATCGATTTAGCCCACGTGAACTCAGATTTGATGGTTAGATTGAAGAAATTTAGCTTCACATTCATCGATTTAGCCCACGTGAACTCAGATTTGATGGTTAGATTGAAGAAATTTAGCTTCACATTCATCGATTTAGCCCACGTGAACTCAGATTTGATGGTTAGATTGAAGAAATTTAGCTTCACATTCATCGATTTAGCCCACGTGAACTCAGATTTGATGGTTAGATTGAAGAAATTTAGCTTCACATTCATCGATTTAGCCCACGTGAACTCAGATTTGATGGTTAGATTGAAGAAATTAGCTTCACATTCATCGATTTAGCCCACGTGAACTCAGATTTGATGGTTAGATTGAAGAAATTTAGCTTCACATTCGATTTAGCCCACGTGAACTCAGATTTGATGGTTAGATTGAAGAAATTTAGCTTCACATTCATCGATTTAGCCCACGTGAACTCAGATTTGATGGTTAGATTGAAGAAATTTAGCTTCACATTCGTCGATTTAGCCCACGTGAACTCAGATTTGATGGTTAGATTGAAGAAATTTAGCTTCACATTCATCGATTTAGCCCACGTGAACTCAGATTTGATGGTTAGATTGAAGAAATTTAGCTTCACATTCATCGATTTAGCCCACGTGAACTCAGATTTGATGGTTAGATTGAAGAAATTTAGCTTCACATTCATCGATTTAGCCCACGTGAACTCAGATTTGATGGTTAGATTGAAGAAATTTAGCTTCACATTCGTCGATTTAGCCCACGTGAACTCAGATTTGATGGTTAGATTGAAGAAATTTAGCTTCACATTCATCGATTTAGCCCACGTGAACTCAGATTTGATGGTTAGATTGAAGAAATTTAGCTTCACATTCATCGATTTAGCCCACGTGAACTCAGATTTGATGGTTAGATTGAAGAAATTTAGCTTCACATTCATCGATTTAGCCCACGTGAACTCAGATTTGATGGTTAGATTGAAGAAATTTAGCTTCACATTCATCGATTTAGCCCACGTGAACTCAGATTTGATGGTTAGATTGAAGAAATTTAGCTTCACATTCATCGATTTAGCCCACGTGAACTCAGATTTGATGGTTAGATTGAAGAAATTTAGCTTCACATTCATCGATTTAGCCCACGTGAACTCAGATTTGATGGTTAGATTGAAGAAATTTAGCTTCACATTCATCGATTTAGCCCACGTGAACTCAGATTTGATGGTTAGATTGAAGAAATTTAGCTTCACATTCATCGATTTAGCCCACGTGAACTCAGATTTGATGGTTAGATTGAAGAAATTTAGCTTCACATTCATCGATTTAGCCCACGTGAACTCAGATTTGATGGTTAGATTGAAGAAATTTAGCTTCACATTCATCGATTTAGCCCACGTGAACTCAGATTTGATGGTTAGATTGAAGAAATTTAGCTTCACATTCATCGATTTAGCCCACGTGAACTCAGATTTGATGGTTAGATTGAAGAAATTTAGCTTCACATTCATCGATTTAGCCCACGTGAACTCAGATTTGATGGTTAGATTGAAGAAATTTAGCTTCACATTCATCGATTTAGCCCACGTGAACTCAGATTTGATGGTTAGATTGAAGAAATTTAGCTTCACATTCATCGATTTAGCCCACGTGAACTCAGATTTGATGGTTAGATTGAAGAAATTTAGCTTCACATTCGATTTAGCCCACGTGAACTCAGATTTGATGGTTAGATTGAAGAAATTTAGCTTCACATTCATCGATTTAGCCCACGTGAACTCAGATTTGATGGTTAGATTGAAGAAATTTAGCTTCACATTCGATTTAGCCCACGTGAACTCAGATTTGATGGTTAGATTGAAGAAATTTAGCTTCACATTCATCGATTTAGCCCACGTGAACTCAGATTTGATGGTTAGATTGAAGAAATTTAGCTTCACATTCATCGATTTAGCCCACGTGAACTCAGATTTGATGGTTAGATTGAAGAAATTTAGCTTCACATTCATCGATTTAGCCCACGTGAACTCAGATTTGATGGTTAGATTGAAGAAATTTAGCTTCACATTCATCGATTTAGCCCACGTGAACTCAGATTTGATGGTTAGATTGAAGAAATTTAGCTTCACATTCATCGATTTAGCCCACGTGAACTCAGATTTGATGGTTAGATTGAAGAAATTTAGCTTCACATTCATCGATTTAGCCCACGTGAACTCAGATTTGATGGTTAGATTGAAGAAATTTAGCTTCACATTCATCGATTTAGCCCACGTGAACTCAGATTTGATGGTTAGATTGAAGAAATTTAGCTTCACATTCATCGATTTAGCCCACGTGAACTCAGATTTGATGGTTAGATTGAAGAAATTTAGCTTCACATTCATCGATTTAGCCCACGTGAACTCAGATTTGATGGTTAGATTGAAGAAATTTAGCTTCACATTCATCGATTTAGCCCACGTGAACTCAGATTTGATGGTTAGATTGAAGAAATTTAGCTTCACATTCATCGATTTAGCCCACGTGAACTCAGATTTGATGGTTAGATTGAAGAAATTTAGCTTCACATTCGTCGATTTAGCCCACGTGAACTCAGATTTGATGGTTAGATTGAAGAAATTTAGCTTCACATTCATCGATTTAGCCCACGTGAACTCAGATTTGATGGTTAGATTGAAGAAATTTAGCTTCACATTCATCGATTTAGCCCACGTGAACTCAGATTTGATGGTTAGATTGAAGAAATTTAGCTTCACATTCATCGATTTAGCCCACGTGAACTCAGATTTGATGGTTAGATTGAAGAAATTTAGCTTCACATTCATCGATTTAGCCCACGTGAACTCAGATTTGATGGTTAGATTGAAGAAATTTAGCTTCACATTCATCGATTTAGCCCACGTGAACTCAGATTTGATGGTTAGATTGAAGAAATTTAGCTTCACATTCATCGATTTAGCCCACGTGAACTCAGATTTGATGGTTAGATTGAAGAAATTTAGCTTCACATTCATCGATTTAGCCCACGTGAACTCAGATTTGATGGTTAGATTGAAGAAATTTAGCTTCACATTCATCGATTTAGCCCACGTGAACTCAGATTTGATGGTTAGATTGAAGAAATTTAGCTTCACATTCATCGATTTAGCCCACGTGAACTCAGATTTGATGGTTAGATTGAAGAAATTTAGCTTCACATTCATCGATTTAGCCCACGTGAACTCAGATTTGATGGTTAGATTGAAGAAATTTAGCTTCACATTCATCGATTTAGCCCACGTGAACTCAGATTTGATGGTTAGATTGAAGAAATTTAGCTTCACATTCATCGATTTAGCCCACGTGAACTCAGATTTGATGGTTAGATTGAAGAAATTTAGCTTCACATTCATCGATTTAGCCCACGTGAACTCAGATTTGATGGTTAGATTGAAGAAATTTAGCTTCACATTCATCGATTTAGCCCACGTGAACTCAGATTTGATGGTTAGATTGAAGAAATTTAGCTTCACATTCATCGATTTAGCCCACGTGAACTCAGATTTGATGGTTAGATTGAAGAAATTTAGCTTCACATTCATCGATTTAGCCCACGTGAACTCAGATTTGATGGTTAGATTGAAGAAATTTAGCTTCACATTCATCGATTTAGCCCACGTGAACTCAGATTTGATGGTTAGATTGAAGAAATTTAGCTTCACATTCTCGATTTAGCCCACGTGAACTCAGATTTGATGGTTAGATTGAAGAAATTTAGCTTCACATTCATCGATTTAGCCCACGTGAACTCAGATTTGATGGTTAGATTGAAGAAATTTAGCTTCACATTCATCGATTTAGCCCACGTGAACTCAGATTTGATGGTTAGATTGAAGAAATTTAGCTTCACATTCATCGATTTAGCCCACGTGAACTCAGATTTGATGGTTAGATTGAAGAAATTTAGCTTCACATTCATCGATTTAGCCCACGTGAACTCAGATTTGATGGTTAGATTGAAGAAATTTAGCTTCACATTCATCGATTTAGCCCACGTGAACTCAGATTTGATGGTTAGATTGAAGAAATTTAGCTTCACATTCATCGATTTAGCCCACGTGAACTCAGATTTGATGGTTAGATTGAAGAAATTTAGCTTCACATTCATCGATTTAGCCCACGTGAACTCAGATTTGATGGTTAGATTGAAGAAATTTAGCTTCACATTCATCGATTTAGCCCACGTGAACTCAGATTTGATGGTTAGATTGAAGAAATTTAGCTTCACATTCATCGATTTAGCCCACGTGAACTCAGATTTGATGGTTAGATTGAAGAAATTTAGCTTCACATTCATCGATTTAGCCCACGTGAACTCAGATTTGATGGTTAGATTGAAGAAATTTAGCTTCACATTCATCGATTTAGCCCACGTGAACTCAGATTTGATGGTTAGATTGAAGAAATTTAGCTTCACATTCATCGATTTAGCCCACGTGAACTCAGATTTGATGGTTAGATTGAAGAAATTTAGCTTCACATTCATCGATTTAGCCCACGTGAACTCAGATTTGATGGTTAGATTGAAGAAATTTAGCTTCACATTCATCGATTTAGCCCACGTGAACTCAGATTTGATGGTTAGATTGAAGAAATTTAGCTTCACATTCATCGATTTAGCCCACGTGAACTCAGATTTGATGGTTAGATTGAAGAAATTTAGCTTCACATTCATCGATTTAGCCCACGTGAACTCAGATTTGATGGTTAGATTGAAGAAATTTAGCTTCACATTCATCGATTTAGCCCACGTGAACTCAGATTTGATGGTTAGATTGAAGAAATTTAGCTTCACATTCATCGATTTAGCCCACGTGAACTCAGATTTGATGGTTAGATTGAAGAAATTTAGCTTTTCATCGATTTAGCCCACGTGAACTCAGATTTGATGGTTAGATTGAAGAAATTTAGCTTCACATTCATCGATTTAGCCCACGTGAACTCAGATTTGATGGTTAGATTGAAGAAATTTAGCTTCACATTCATCGATTTAGCCCACGTGAACTCAGATTTGATGGTTAGATTGAAGAAATTTAGCTTCACATTCATCGATTTAGCCCACGTGAACTCAGATTTGATGGTTAGATTGAAGAAATTTAGCTTCACATTCATCGATTTAGCCCACGTGAACTCAGATTTGATGGTTAGATTGAAGAAATTTAGCTTCACATTCATCGATTTAGCCCACGTGAACTCAGATTTGATGGTTAGATTGAAGAAATTTAGCTTCACATTCATCGATTTAGCCCACGTGAACTCAGATTTGATGGTTAGATTGAAGAAATTTAGCTTCACATTCATCGATTTAGCCCACGTGAACTCAGATTTGATGGTTAGATTGAAGAAATTTAGCTTCACATTCGTCGATTTAGCCCACGTGAACTCAGATTTGATGGTTAGATTGAAGAAATTTAGCTTCACATTCATCGATTTAGCCCACGTGAACTCAGATTTGATGGTTAGATTGAAGAAATTTAGCTTCACATTCATCGATTTAGCCCACGTGAACTCAGATTTGATGGTTAGATTGAAGAAATTTAGCTTCACATTCGTCGATTTAGCCCACGTGAACTCAGATTTGATGGTTAGATTGAAGAAATTTAGCTTCACATTCATCGATTTAGCCCACGTGAACTCAGATTTGATGGTTAGATTGAAGAAATTTAGCTTCTTCATCGATTTACGTGAACTCAGATTTGATGGTTAGATTGAAGAAATTTAGCTTCACATTCATCGATTTAGCCCACGTGAACTCAGATTTGATGGTTAGATTGAAGAAATTTAGCTTCACATTCATCGATTTAGCCCACGTGAACTCAGATTTGATGGTTAGATTGAAGAAATTTAGCTTCACATTCATCGATTTAGCCCACGTGAACTCAGATTTGATGGTTAGATTGAAGAAATTTAGCTTCACATTCGTCGATTTAGCCCACGTGAACTCAGATTTGATGGTTAGATTGAAGAAATTTAGCTTCACATTCGTCGATTTAGCCCACGTGAACTCAGATTTGATGGTTAGATTGAAGAAATTTAGCTTCACATTCGTCGATTTAGCCCACGTGAACTCAGATTTGATGGTTAGATTGAAGAAATTTAGCTTCACATTCATCGATTTAGCCCACGTGAACTCAGATTTGATGGTTAGATTGAAGAAATTTAGCTTCACATTCGTCGATTTAGCCCACGTGAACTCAGATTTGATGGTTAGATTGAAGAAATTTAGCTTCACATTCATCGATTTAGCCCACGTGAACTCAGATTTGATGGTTAGATTGAAGAAATTTAGCTTCACATTCATCGATTTAGCCCACGTGAACTCAGATTTGATGGTTAGATTGAAGAAATTTAGCTTCACATTCATCGATTTAGCCCACGTGAACTCAGATTTGATGGTTAGATTGAAGAAATTTAGCTTCACATTCATCGATTTAGCCCACGTGAACTCAGATTTGATGGTTAGATTGAAGAAATTTAGCTTCACATTCATCGATTTAGCCCACGTGAACTCAGATTTGATGGTTAGATTGAAGAAATTTAGCTTCACATTCATCGATTTAGCCCACGTGAACTCAGATTTGATGGTTAGATTGAAGAAATTTAGCTTCACATTCATCGATTTAGCCCACGTGAACTCAGATTTGATGGTTAGATTGAAGAAATTTAGCTTCACATTCGTCGATTTAGCCCACGTGAACTCAGATTTGATGGTTAGATTGAAGAAATTTAGCTTCACATTCATCGATTTAGCCCACGTGAACTCAGATTTGATGGTTAGATTGAAGAAATTTAGCTTCACATTCATCGATTTAGCCCACGTGAACTCAGATTTGATGGTTAGATTGAAGAAATTTAGCTTCACATTCGTCGATTTAGCCCACGTGAACTCAGATTTGATGGTTAGATTGAAGAAATTTAGCTTCACATTCATCGATTTAGCCCACGTGAACTCAGATTTGATGGTTAGATTGAAGAAATTTAGCTTCACATTCATCGATTTAGCCCACGTGAACTCAGATTTGATGGTTAGATTGAAGAAATTTAGCTTCACATTCATCGATTTAGCCCACGTGAACTCAGATTTGATGGTTAGATTGAAGAAATTTAGCTTCACATTCATCGATTTAGCCCACGTGAACTCAGATTTGATGGTTAGATTGAAGAAATTTAGCTTCACATTCATCGATTTAGCCCACGTGAACTCAGATTTGATGGTTAGATTGAAGAAATTTAGCTTCACATTCATCGATTTAGCCCACGTGAACTCAGATTTGATGGTTAGATTGAAGAAATTTAGCTTCACATTCATCGATTTAGCCCACGTGAACTCAGATTTGATGGTTAGATTGAAGAAATTTAGCTTCACATTCATCGATTTAGCCCACGTGAACTCAGATTTGATGGTTAGATTGAAGAAATTTAGCTTCACATTCATCGATTTAGCCCACGTGAACTCAGATTTGATGGTTAGATTGAAGAAATTTAGCTTCACATTCATCGATTTAGCCCACGTGAACTCAGATTTGATGGTTAGATTGAAGAAATTTAGCTTCACATTCATCGATTTAGCCCACGTGAACTCAGATTTGATGGTTAGATTGAAGAAATTTAGCTTCACATTCATCGATTTAGCCCACGTGAACTCAGATTTGATGGTTAGATTGAAGAAATTTAGCTTCACATTCATCGATTTAGCCCACGTGAACTCAGATTTGATGGTTAGATTGAAGAAATTTAGCTTCACATTCATCGATTTAGCCCACGTGAACTCAGATTTGATGGTTAGATTGAAGAAATTTAGCTTCACATTCATCGATTTAGCCCACGTGAACTCAGATTTGATGGTTAGATTGAAGAAATTTAGCTTCACATTCATCGATTTAGCCCACGTGAACTCAGATTTGATGGTTAGATTGAAGAAATTTAGCTTCACATTCATCGATTTAGCCCACGTGAACTCAGAGTTGATGGTTAGATTGAAGAAATTTAGCTTCACATTCATCGATTTAGCCCACGTGAACTCAGATTTGATGGTTAGATTGAAGAAATTTAGCTTCACATTCATCGATTTAGCCCACGTGAACTCAGATTTGATGGTTAGATTGAAGAAATTTAGCTTCACATTCATCGATTTAGCCCACGTGAACTCAGATTTGATGGTTAGATTGAAGAAATTTAGCTTCACATTCATCGATTTAGCCCACGTGAACTCAGATTTGATGGTTAGATTGAAGAAATTTAGCTTCACATTCATCGATTTAGCCCACGTGAACTCAGATTTGATGGTTAGATTGAAGAAATTTAGCTTCACATTCATCGATTTAGCCCACGTGAACTCAGATTTGATGGTTAGATTGAAGAAATTTAGCTTCACATTCATCGATTTAGCCCACGTGAACTCAGATTTGATGGTTAGATTGAAGAAATTTAGCTTCACATTCATCGATTTAGCCCACGTGAACTCAGATTTGATGGTTAGATTGAAGAAATTTAGCTTCATTCATCGATTTAGCCCACGTGAACTCAGATTTGATGGTTAGATTGAAGAAATTTAGCTTCACATTCATCGATTTAGCCCACGTGAACTCAGATTTGATGGTTAGATTGAAGAAATTTAGCTTCACATTCATCGATTTAGCCCACGTGAACTCAGATTTGATGGTTAGATTGAAGAAATTTAGCTTCACATTCATCGATTTAGCCCACGTGAACTCAGATTTGATGGTTAGATTGAAGAAATTTAGCTTCACATTCATCGATTTAGCCCACGTGAACTCAGATTTGATGGTTAGATTGAAGAAATTTAGCTTCACATTCATCGATTTAGCCCACGTGAACTCAGATTTGATGGTTAGATTGAAGAAATTTAGCTTCACATTCATCGATTTAGCCCACGTGAACTCAGATTTGATGGTTAGATTGAAGAAATTTAGCTTCACATTCATCGATTTAGCCCACGTGAACTCAGATTTGATGGTTAGATTGAAGAAATTTAGCTTCACATTCATCGATTTAGCCCACGTGAACTCAGATTTGATGGTTAGATTGAAGAAATTTAGCTTCACATTCATCGATTTAGCCCACGTGAACTCAGATTTGATGGTTAGATTGAAGAAATTTAGCTTCACATTCATCGATTTAGCCCACGTGAACTCAGATTTGATGGTTAGATTGAAGAAATTTAGCTTCACATTCATCGATTTAGCCCACGTGAACTCAGATTTGATGGTTAGATTGAAGAAATTTAGCTTCACATTCGTCGATTTAGCCCACGTGAACTCAGATTTGATGGTTAGATTGAAGAAATTTAGCTTCACATTCATCGATTTAGCCCACGTGAACTCAGATTTGATGGTTAGATTGAAGAAATTTAGCTTCACATTCATCGATTTAGCCCACGTGAACTCAGATTTGATGGTTAGATTGAAGAAATTTAGCTTCACATTCATCGATTTAGCCCACGTGAACTCAGATTTGATGGTTAGATTGAAGAAATTTAGCTTCACATTCGTCGATTTAGCCCACGTGAACTCAGATTTGATGGTTAGATTGAAGAAATTTAGCTTCACATTCATCGATTTAGCCCACGTGAACTCAGATTTGATGGTTAGATTGAAGAAATTTAGCTTCACATTCATCGATTTAGCCCACGTGAACTCAGATTTGATGGTTAGATTGAAGAAATTTAGCTTCACATTCATCGATTTAGCCCACGTGAACTCAGATTTGATGGTTAGATTGAAGAAATTTAGCTTCACATTCATCGATTTAGCCCACGTGAACTCAGATTTGATGGTTAGATTGAAGAAATTTAGCTTCACATTCGTCGATTTAGCCCACGTGAACTCAGATTTGATGGTTAGATTGAAGAAATTTAGCTTCACATTCGTCGATTTAGCCCACGTGAACTCAGATTTGATGGTTAGATTGAAGAAATTTAGCTTCACATTCATCGATTTAGCCCACGTGAACTCAGATTTGATGGTTAGATTGAAGAAATTTAGCTTCACATTCATCGATTTAGCCCACGTGAACTCAGATTTGATGGTTAGATTGAAGAAATTTAGCTTCACATTCATCGATTTAGCCCACGTGAACTCAGATTTGATGGTTAGATTGAAGAAATTTAGCTTCACATTCATCGATTTAGCCCACGTGAACTCAGATTTGATGGTTAGATTGAAGAAATTTAGCTTCACATTCATCGATTTAGCCCACGTGAACTCAGATTTGATGGTTAGATTGAAGAAATTTAGCTTCACATTCATCGATTTAGCCCACGTGAACTCAGATTTGATGGTTAGATTGAAGAAATTTAGCTTCACATTCATCGATTTAGCCCACGTGAACTCAGATTTGATGGTTAGATTGAAGAAATTTAGCTTCACATTCATCGATTTAGCCCACGTGAACTCAGATTTGATGGTTAGATTGAAGAAATTTAGCTTCACATTCATCGATTTAGCCCACGTGAACTCAGATTTGATGGTTAGATTGAAGAAATTTAGCTTCACATTCATCGATTTAGCCCACGTGAACTCAGATTTGATGGTTAGATTGAAGAAATTTAGCTTCACATTCATCGATTTAGCCCACGTGAACTCAGATTTGATGGTTAGATTGAAGAAATTTAGCTTCACATTCATCGATTTAGCCCACGTGAACTCAGATTTGATGGTTAGATTGAAGAAATTTAGCTTCACATTCATCGATTTAGCCCACGTGAACTCAGATTTGATGGTTAGATTGAAGAAATTTAGCTTCACATTCATCGATTTAGCCCACGTGAACTCAGATTTGATGGTTAGATTGAAGAAATTTAGCTTCACATTCATCGATTTAGCCCACGTGAACTCAGATTTGATGGTTAGATTGAAGAAATTTAGCTTCACATTCATCGATTTAGCCCACGTGAACTCAGATTTGATGGTTAGATTGAAGAAATTTAGCTTCACATTCATCGATTTAGCCCACGTGAACTCAGATTTGATGGTTAGATTGAAGAAATTTAGCTTCACATTCATCGATTTAGCCCACGTGAACTCAGATTTGATGGTTAGATTGAAGAAATTTAGCTTCACATTCATCGATTTAGCCCACGTGAACTCAGATTTGATGGTTAGATTGAAGAAATTTAGCTTCACATCGATTTAGCCCACGTGAACTCAGATTTGATGGTTAGATTGAAGAAATTTAGCTTCACATTCGTCGATTTAGCCCACGTGAACTCAGATTTGATGGTTAGATTGAAGAAATTTAGCTTCACATTCATCGATTTAGCCCACGTGAACTCAGATTTGATGGTTAGATTGAAGAAATTTAGCTTCACATTCATCGATTTAGCCCACGTGAACTCAGATTTGATGGTTAGATTGAAGAAATTTAGCTTCACATTCGTCGATTTAGCCCACGTGAACTCAGATTTGATGGTTAGATTGAAGAAATTTAGCTTCACATTCATCGATTTAGCCCACGTGAACTCAGATTTGATGGTTAGATTGAAGAAATTTAGCTTCACATTCATCGATTTAGCCCACGTGAACTCAGATTTGATGGTTAGATTGAAGAAATTTAGCTTCACATTCATCGATTTAGCCCACGTGAACTCAGATTTGATGGTTAGATTGAAGAAATTTAGCTTCACATTCGTCGATTTAGCCCACGTGAACTCAGATTTGATGGTTAGATTGAAGAAATTTAGCTTCACATTCATCGATTTAGCCCACGTGAACTCAGATTTGATGGTTAGATTGAAGAAATTTAGCTTCACATTCATCGATTTAGCCCACGTGAACTCAGATTTGATGGTTAGATTGAAGAAATTTAGCTTCACATTCATCGATTTAGCCCACGTGAACTCAGATTTGATGGTTAGATTGAAGAAATTTAGCTTCACATTCATCGATTTAGCCCACGTGAACTCAGATTTGATGGTTAGATTGAAGAAATTTAGCTTCACATTCATCGATTTAGCCCACGTGAACTCAGATTTGATGGTTAGATTGAAGAAATTTAGCTTCACATTCATCGATTTAGCCCACGTGAACTCAGATTTGATGGTTAGATTGAAGAAATTTAGCTTCACATTCTCGATTTAGCCCACGTGAACTCAGATTTGATGGTTAGATTGAAGAAATTTAGCTTCACATTCATCGATTTAGCCCACGTGAACTCAGATTTGATGGTTAGATTGAAGAAATTTAGCTTCACATTCATCGATTTAGCCCACGTGAACTCAGATTTGATGGTTAGATTGAAGAAATTTAGCTTCACATTCATCGATTTAGCCCACGTGAACTCAGATTTGATGGTTAGATTGAAGAAATTTAGCTTCACATTCATCGATTTAGCCCACGTGAACTCAGATTTGATGGTTAGATTGAAGAAATTTAGCTTCACATTCATCGATTTAGCCCACGTGAACTCAGATTTGATGGTTAGATTGAAGAAATTTAGCTTCACATTCGTCGATTTAGCCCACGTGAACTCAGATTTGATGGTTAGATTGAAGAAATTTAGCTTCACATTCGTCGATTTAGCCCACGTGAACTCAGATTTGATGGTTAGATTGAAGAAATTTAGCTTCACATTCATCGATTTAGCCCACGTGAACTCAGATTTGATGGTTAGATTGAAGAAATTTAGCTTCACATTCATCGATTTAGCCCACGTGAACTCAGATTTGATGGTTAGATTGAAGAAATTTAGCTTCACATTCTCGATTTAGCCCACGTGAACTCAGATTTGATGGTTAGATTGAAGAATTTAGCTTCACATTCATCGATTTAGCCCACGTGAACTCAGATTTGATGGTTAGATTGAAGAAATTTAGCTTCATTCATCGATTTAGCCCACGTGAACTCAGATTTGATGGTTAGATTGAAGAAATTTAGCTTCACATTCATCGATTTAGCCCACGTGAACTCAGATTTGATGGTTAGATTGAAGAAATTTAGCTTCACATTCGTCGATTTAGCCCACGTGAACTCAGATTTGATGGTTAGATTGAAGAAATTTAGCTTCACATTCGTCGATTTAGCCCACGTGAACTCAGATTTGATGGTTAGATTGAAGAAATTTAGCTTCACATTCATCGATTTAGCCCACGTGAACTCAGATTTGATGGTTAGATTGAAGAAATTTAGCTTCACATTCATCGATTTAGCCCACGTGAACTCAGATTTGATGGTTAGATTGAAGAAATTTAGCTTCACATTCATCGATTTAGCCCACGTGAACTCAGATTTGATGGTTAGATTGAAGAAATTTAGCTTCACATTCATCGATTTAGCCCACGTGAACTCAGATTTGATGGTTAGATTGAAGAAATTTAGCTTCACATTCATCGATTTAGCCCACGTGAACTCAGATTTGATGGTTAGATTGAAGAAATTTAGCTTCACATTCGTCGATTTAGCCCACGTGAACTCAGATTTGATGGTTAGATTGAAGAAATTTAGCTTCACATTCGTCGATTTAGCCCACGTGAACTCAGATTTGATGGTTAGATTGAAGAAATTTAGCTTCACATTCGTCGATTTAGCCCACGTGAACTCAGATTTGATGGTTAGATTGAAGAAATTTAGCTTCACATTCATCGATTTAGCCCACGTGAACTCAGATTTGATGGTTAGATTGAAGAAATTTAGCTTCATATTCATCGATTTAGCCCACGTGAACTCAGATTTGATGGTTAGATTGAAGAAATTTAGCTTCACATTCATCGATTTAGCCCACGTGAACTCAGATTTGATGGTTAGATTGAAGAAATTTAGCTTCACATTCATCGATTTAGCCCACGTGAACTCAGATTTGATGGTTAGATTGAAGAAATTTAGCTTCACATTCATCGATTTAGCCCACGTGAACTCAGATTTGATGGTTAGATTGAAGAAATTTAGCTTCACATTCATCGATTTAGCCCACGTGAACTCAGATTTGATGGTTAGATTGAAGAAATTTAGCTTCACATTCATCGATTTAGCCCACGTGAACTCAGATTTGATGGTTAGATTGAAGAAATTTAGCTTCACATTCGTCGATTTAGCCCACGTGAACTCAGATTTGATGGTTAGATTGAAGAATTTAGCTTCACATTCATCGATTTAGCCCACGTGAACTCAGATTTGATGGTTAGATTGAAGAAATTTAGCTTCACATTCGTCGATTTAGCCCACGTGAACTCAGATTTGATGGTTAGATTGAAGAAATTTAGCTTCACATTCATCGATTTAGCCCACGTGAACTCAGATTTGATGGTTAGATTGAAGAAATTTAGCTTCACATTCATCGATTTAGCCCACGTGAACTCAGATTTGATGGTTAGATTGAAGAAATTTAGCTTCACATTCGATTTAGCCCACGTGAACTCAGATTTGATGGTTAGATTGAAGAAATTTAGCTTCACATTCGTCGATTTAGCCCACGTGAACTCAGATTTGATGGTTAGATTGAAGAAATTTAGCTTCACATTCATCGATTTAGCCCACGTGAACTCAGATTTGATGGTTAGATTGAAGAAATTTAGCTTCACATTCGTCGATTTAGCCCACGTGAACTCAGATTTGATGGTTAGATTGAAGAAATTTAGCTTCACATTCGTCGATTTAGCCCACGTGAACTCAGATTTGATGGTTAGATTGAAGAAATTTAGCTTCACATTCGTCGATTTAGCCCACGTGAACTCAGATTTGATGGTTAGATTGAAGAAATTTAGCTTCACATTCATCGATTTAGCCCACGTGAACTCAGATTTGATGGTTAGATTGAAGAAATTTAGCTTCACATTCATCGATTTAGCCCACGTGAACTCAGATTTGATGGTTAGATTGAAGAAATTTAGCTTCACATTCATCGATTTAGCCCACGTGAACTCAGATTTGATGGTTAGATTGAAGAAATTTAGCTTCACATTCATCGATTTAGCCCACGTGAACTCAGATTTGATGGTTAGATTGAAGAAATTTAGCTTCACATTCATCGATTTAGCCACGTGAACTCAGATTTGATGGTTAGATTGAAGAAATTTAGCTTCACATTCATCGATTTAGCCCACGTGAACTCAGATTGATGGTTAGATTGAAGAAATTTAGCTTCACATTCATCGATTTAGCCCACGTGAACTCAGATTTGATGGTTAGATTGAAGAAATTTAGCTTCACATTCATCGATTTAGCCCACGTGAACTCAGATTTGATGGTTAGATTGAAGAAATTTAGCTTCACATTCATCGATTTAGCCCACGTGAACTCAGATTTGATGGTTAGATTGAAGAAATTTAGCTTCACATTCATCGATTTAGCCCACGTGAACTCAGATTTGATGGTTAGATTGAAGAAATTTAGCTTCACATTCGTCGATTTAGCCCACGTGAACTCAGATTTGATGGTTAGATTGAAGAAATTTAGCTTCACATTCATCGATTTAGCCCACGTGAACTCAGATTTGATGGTTAGATTGAAGAAATTTAGCTTCACATTCGTCGATTTAGCCCACGTGAACTCAGATTTGATGGTTAGATTGAAGAAATTTAGCTTCACATTCGTCGATTTAGCCCACGTGAACTCAGATTTGATGGTTAGATTGAAGAAATTTAGCTTCACATTCTCATCGATTTAGCCCACGTGAACTCAGATTTGATGGTAGATTGAAGAAATTTAGCTTCACATTCATCGATTTAGCCCACGTGAACTCAGATGATGGTTAGATTGAAGAAATTTAGCTTCACATTCGTCGATTTAGCCCACGTGAACTCAGATTTGATGGTTAGATTGAAGAAATTTAGCTTCACATTCATCGATTTAGCCCACGTGAACTCAGTTGATGGTGATTAGATTGAAGAAATTTAGCTTCATTCATCGATTTAGCCCACGTGAACTCAGATTTGATGGTTAGATTGAAGAAATTTAGCTTCACATTCATCGATTTAGCCCACGTGAACTCAGATTTGATGGTTAGATTGAAGAAATTTAGCTTCACATTCATCGTTTAGCCCACGTGAACTCAGATTTGATGGTTAGATTGAAGAAATTTAGCTTCACATTCGTCGATTTAGCCCACGTGAACTCAGATTTGATGGTTAGATTGAAGAAATTTAGCTTCACATTCATCGATTTAGCCCACGTGAACTCAGATTTGATGGTTAGATTGAAGAAATTTAGCTTCATTCATCGATTTAGCCCACGTGAACTCAGATTTGATGGTTAGATGAAGAAATTTAGCTTCACATTCGTCGATTTAGCCCACGTGAACTCAGATTGTGGTTAGATTGAAGAAATTTAGCTTCACATTCATCGATTTAGCCCACGTGAACTCAGATTTGATGGTTAGATTGAAGAAATTTAGCTTCACATTCGTCGATTTAGCCCACGTGAACTCAGATTTGATGGTTAGATTGAAGAAATTTAGCTTCACATTCATCGATTTAGCCCACGTGAACTCAGATTTGATGGTTAGATTGAAGAAATTTAGCTTCACATTCATCGATTTAGCCCACGTGAACTCAGATTTGATGGTTAGATTGAAGAAATTTAGCTTCACATTCATCGATTTAGCCCACGTGAACTCAGATTTGATGGTTAGATTGAAGAAATTTAGCTTCACATTCATCGATTTAGCCCACGTGAACTCAGATTTGATGGTTAGATTGAAGAAATTTAGCTTCACATTCATCGATTTAGCCCACGTGAACTCAGATTTGATGGTTAGATTGAAGAAATTTAGCTTCACATTCATCGATTAGCCCACGTGAACTCAGATTTGATGGTTAGATTGAAGAAATTTAGCTTCACATTCATCGATTTAGCCCACGTGAACTCAGATTTGATGGTTAGATTGAAGAAATTTAGCTTCACATTATCGATTTAGCCCACGTGAACTCAGATTTGATGGTTAGATTGAAGAAATTTAGCTTCATTCATCGATTTAGCCCACGTGAACTCAGATTTGATGGTTAGATTGAAGAATTTAGCTTCACATTCATCGATTTAGCCCACGTGAACTCAGATTTGATGGTTAGATTGAAGAAATTAGCTTCACATTCATCGATTTAGCCCACGTGAACTCAGATTTGATGGTTAGATTGAGAAATTTAGCTTCACATTCATCGATTTAGCCCACGTGAACTCAGATTTGATGGTTAGATTGAAGAAATTTAGCTTCAATTCGTCGATTAGCCCACGGAACTCAGATTTGATGGTTAGATTGAAGAAATTTAGTTCACATTCGTCGATTTAGCCCACGTGAACTCAGATTTGATGGTTAGATTGGAAGAAATTTAGCTTCACATTCATCGATTTAGCCCACGTGAACTCAGATTTGATGGTTAGATTGAAGAAAAATTTAGCTTCACATTCGTCGATTAGCCCACGTGAACTCAGATTTGATGGTTAGATTGAAGAAATTTAGCTTCACATTCATCGATTTAGCCCACGTGAACTCAGATTTGATGGTTAGATTGAAGAAATTAGCTTCACATTCATCGATTTAGCCCACGTGAACTCAGTTGATGGTTAGATTGAAGAAATTTAGCTTCACATTCATCGATTTAGCCCACGTGAACTCAGATTTGATTTAGATTGAAGAAATTTAGCTTCACATTCGTCGATTTAGCCCACGTGAACTCAGATTTGATGGTAGATTGAAGAATTAGCTTCACATTCATCGATTAGCCCACGTGAACTCAGATTTGATGTTAGATTGAAGAAATTTAGCTTCACATTCATCGATTTAGCCACGTGAACTCAGATTGATGGTAGATTGAAGAATTTAGCTTCACATTCGTCGATTTAGCCCACGTGAACTCAGATTTGATGGTTAGATTGAAGAAAATTTAGCTTCACATTCGTGATTTAGCCACGTGAACTCAGATTTGATGGTTAGATTGAAGAATTTAGCTTCGCATTCATCGATTTAGCCCAGTGTGAACTCAGATTTGATGGTAGATTGAAGAATTAGCTATTAACATTCATCGATTAGCCACGTGAACTCAGATTGATGGTTAGATTGAAGAAATTAGCTTCAATTATCGATTTAGCCACACGTGAACTCAGATTGATGGTTAGATTGAAGAAATTTAGCTTCACATTCGTCGATTTAGCCCACGTGAACTCAGATTTGATGGTTAGATGAAGAAATTAGCTTCACATTCGTCGATTTAGCCCACGTGAACTCAGATTTGATGGTTAGATTGAAGAAATTTAGCTTCCATTCGTCGATTTAGCCCACGTGAACTCAGATTTGATGGTAGATTGAAGAATTAGCTTCACATTCATCGATTTAGCCACGTGAACTCAGATTTGATGGTTAGATTGAAGAAATTTAGCTTCACATTCGTCGATTTAGCCAGTGAACTCAGATTGATGGTAGATTGAAGAATTTAGTCAATTCATCGATTT
>MRSW03000630.1:0-21332 GCA_001923025.3 Taenia multiceps
CTTCACATTCATCGATTTAGCCCACGTGAACTCAGATTGATGGTTAGATGAAGAAATTTAGCTTCACATTCATCGATTTAGCCCACGTGAAACTCAGATTGATGGTTAGATTGAAGAAATTTAGCTTAACATTCATCGATTTAGCCCACGTGAACTCAGATTTGATGGTTAGATTGAAGAAATTAGCTTCACATTCATCGATTTAGCCCACGTGAACTCAGATTTGATGGTTAGATTGAAGAAATTTAGCTTCACATTCATCGATTAGCCCACGTGAACTCAGATTTGATGGTTTGATGAAGATTGAAGAAATTTAGCTTACATTCATCGATTAGCCCACGTGAACTCAGATTTGATGGTTAGATTGAAGAAATTAGCTTCACATTCGTCGATTTAGCCCACGTGAACTCAGATTTGATGGTTAGATTGAAGAAATTTAGCTTCACATTCATCGATTTAGCCCACGTGAACCAGATTGATGGTAGATTGAGAAATTTAGCTTCACATTCATCGATTTAGCCCACGTGAACTCAGATTTGATGGTAGATTGAAGAAATTTAGCTTCACATTCATCGATTAGCCCAGTGAACTCAGATTTGATGGTAGATTGAAGAAATTAGCTTCACATTTGATTTAGCCCACGTGAACTCAGATTTGATGGTTAGATTGAAGAATTTAGCTTCGCACTCATCGATTTTAGCCCACGTGAACTCAGATTTGATGGTTAGATTGAAGAAATTGCTTCACATTCGTCGATTAGCCCACGTGAACTCAGATTGATGGTTGATTGAAGAAAATTAGCTTCGCATTCATCGATTTAGCCACGTGAACTCAGATTGATGGTAGATTGAAGAAAATTAGCTTCACATTCGTCGATTTAGCCACGTGAACTCAGATTTGATGGTAGATTGAAGAAATTAGCTTCACATTCATCGATTTAGCCCACGTGAACTCAGATTTGATGGGTTAGATTGAAGAAATTAGCTTCACATTCATCGATTTAGCCCACGTGAACTCAGATTTGATGGTTCAGATTGAAGAAATTAGCTCGCATTCTCGATTTAGCCCACGTGAACTCAGATTTGATGTTAGATTGAAGAAATTAGCTTCACATTCATCGATTTAGCCCACTGAACTCGATGATGGTTAGATTGAAGAAATTAGCTTCACCATTCATCGATTTAGCCCACGTGAACTCAGATTGATGGTTAGATTGAAGAAATTTCGCTTCACATTCATCGATTTAGCCCACGTGAACTCAGATTTGATGGTAGATTGAAGAAGAAATTTAGCTTCACATTCGTCGATTTAGCCCACGTGAACTCAGATTTGATGGGATTGAAGAATTAGCTTCGCATTCACGATTTAGCCACGTGAACTCAGATTTGATGGTTAGATTGAAGAAATTTAGTTCACATTCATCGATTTAGCCACGTGAACTCAGATTTGATGGTTCAGATTGAAGAAATTTAGCTTCATTCCGATTAGCCACGTGAACTCAGATTGATGGTAGATGAAGAAATTTAGCTTCACATTCATCGATTTAGCCCACGTGAAACTCAGATTTGATGGTTAGATTGAAGAAATTAGCTTCTCATCGATTTAGCCCACGTGAACTCAGATTTGATGGTTAGATTGAAGAAATTTAGCTTCGCATTCATCGATTTAGCCCACGTGAACTCAGATTTGATGGTTAGATTGAAGAAATTTAGCGCACATTCATCGATTAGCCCACGTGAACTCAGATTTGATGGTTAGATTGAAGAAATTTAGTTCACATTCTCGATTTAGCCCACGTGAACTCAGATTGATGTTAGATTGAAGAAATTAGCTTCACATTCATCGATTTAGCCCACGTGAACTCAGATTGATGGTTAGATTGAAGAATTTAGCTTCACATTCATCGATTTAGCCCACGTGAACTCAGATTTGATGGTTAGATTGAAGAAATTTAGCTTCACATTCATCGATTTAGCCCACGTGAACTCAGATTTGATGGTTCAGATTGAAGAAATTAGCTTCACATTCATCGATTTAGCCCACGTGAACTCAGATTTGATGGTCAGATTGAAGAAATTTAGCTTCACATCATCGATTTAGCCCACGTGAACTCAGATTGATGGTTAGATTGAAGAATTTAGCTTCACATTCATCGATTTAGCCCACGTGAACTCAGATTGATGGTAGATTGAAGAAATTTAGCTTCACATTCATCGATTTAGCCCACGTGAACTCAGATTTGATGGTTAGATTGAAGAAATTAGCTTCACATTCATCGATTTAGCCACGTGAACTCAGATTTGATGGTTAGATTGAAGAATTTAGCTTCACATTCATCGATTTAGCCCACGTGAACTCAGATTGATGGTTAGATTGAAGAAATTTAGCTTCATTCATCGATTTAGCCCACGTGAACTCAGATTTGATGGTTAGATTGAAGAAATTTAGCTTCACATTCATCGATTTAGCCCACGTGAACTCAGATTTGATGGTTAGATTGAAGAAATTTAGCTTCACATTCGTCGATTTAGCCCACGTGAACTCAGATTTGATGGTTAGATTGAGGAAATTTAGCTTCACATTCATCGATTTAGCCCACGTGAACTCAGATTTGATGGTTAGATTGAAGAAATTTAGCTTCACATTCGTCGATTTAGCCCACGTGAACTCAGATTGATGGTTAGATTGAAGAAATTTAGCTTCACATTCGTCGATTTAGCCCACGTGAACTCAGATTTGATGGTAGATTGAAGAAATTTAGCTTCACATTCATCGATTTAGCCCACGTGAACTCAGATTTGATGGTTAGATTGAAGAAATTTAGCTTCACATTCGTCGATTTAGCCCACGTGAACTCAGATTTGATGGTTAGATTGAAGAAATTTAGCTTCACATTCATCGATTTAGCCCACGTGAACTCAGATTTGATGGTTAGATTGAAGAAATTTAGCTTCACATTCATCGATTTAGCCCACGTGAACTCAGATTTGATGGTTAGATTGAAGAAATTTAGCTTCACATTCATCGATTTAGCCCACGTGAACTCAGATTTGATGGTTAGATTGAAGAAATTTAGCTTCACATTCATCGATTTAGCCCACGTGAACTCAGATTGATGGTTAGATTGAGAAATTTAGCTTCACATTCATCGATTTAGCCCACGTGAACTCAGATTTGATGGTTAGATTGAAAATTTAGCTTCACGTTCTCGATTTAGCCCACGTGAACTCAGATTTGATGGTAGATTGAAGAAATTTAGCTTCACATTCATCGATTTAGCCCACGTGAACTCAGATTTGATGGTCAGATTGAAGAAATTTAGCTTCACATTCATCGATTTAGCCCACGTGAACTCAGATTGATGGTTAGATTGAAGAAATTTAGCTTCACATTCATCGATTTAGCCCACGTGAACTCAGATTTGATGGTTAGATTGAAGAATTTAGCTTCACATTCATCGATTTAGCCCACGTGAACTCAGATTTGATGGTTAGATTGAAGAAATTTAGCTTCACATTCATCGATTTAGCCCACGTGAACTCAGATTTGATGGTTAGATTGAAGAAATTTAGCTTCCATTCATCGATTTAGCCCACGTGAACTCAGATTTGATGGTTAGATTGAAGAAATTTAGCTTCACATTCATCGATTTAGCCCACGTGAACTCAGATTTGATGGTTAGATTGAAGAAATTTAGCTTCACATTCATCGATTTAGCCACGTGAACTCAGATTTGATGGTTAGATTGAAGAAATTTAGCTTCACATTCATCGATTTAGCCCCACGTGAACTCAGATTTGATGGTTAGATTGAAGAAATTTAGCTTCACATTCATCGATTTAGCCCACGTGAACTCAGATTTGATGGTTAGATTGAAGAAATTTAGCTTCACATTCATCGATTTAGCCCACGTGAACTCAGATTTGATGGTTAGATTGAAGAAATTTAGCTTCACATTCATCGATTTAGCCCACGTGAACTCAGATTTGATGGTTAGATTGAAGAAATTTAGCTTCACATTCATCGATTTAGCCCACGTGAACTCAGATTTGATGGTTAGATTGAAAAAATTTAGCTTCACATTCATCGATTTAGCCCACGTGAACTCAGATTTGATGGTTAGATTGAAGAAATTTAGCTTCACATTCATCGATTTAGCCCACGTGAACTCAGATTTGATGGTTAGATTGAAGAAATTAGCTTCACATTCATCGATTTAGCCCACGTGAACTCAGATTTGATGGTTAGATTGAAGAATTTAGCTTCACATTCTCGATTAGCCACGTGAACTCAGATTTGATGGTTAGATTGAAGAAATTTAGCTTCACATTCGTCGATTTAGCCCACGTGAACTCAGATTTGATGGTTAGATTGAAGAAATTTAGCTTCACATTCATCGATTTAGCCCACGTGAACTCAGATTTGATGGTTAGATTGAAGAATTTAGCTTCACATTCATCGATTTAGCCCACGTGAACTCAGATTTGATGGTTAGATTGAAGAAATTTAGCTTCACTTCATCGATTTAGCCCACGTGAACTCAGATTTGATGGTTAGATTGAAGAATTTAGCTTCACATTCATCGATTAGCCCACGTGAACTCAGATTTGATGGTTAGATTGAAGAAATTTAGCTTCACATTCATCGATTTAGCCCACGTGAACTCAGATTTGATGGTTAGATTGAAGAAATTTAGCTTCACATTCATCGATTTAGCCCACGTGAACTCAGATTTGATGGTAGATTGAAGAAATTTAGCTTCACATTCATCGATTTAGCCCACGTGAACTCAGATTTGATGGTTAGATTGAAGAATTTAGCTTCACATTCATCGATTTAGCCCACGTGAACTCAGATTTGATGGTTTAGATTGAAGAAATTTAGCTTCACATTCGTCGATTTAGCCCACGTGAACTCAGATTTGATGGTAGATTGAAGAAATTTAGCTTCACATTCATCGATTTAGCCCACGTGAACTCAGATTTGATGGTTAGATTGAAGAAATTTAGCTTACATTCATCGATTTAGCCACGTGAACTCAGATTTGATGGTAGATTGAAGAAATTTAGCTTCACATTCATCGATTTAGCCCACGTGAACTCAGATTTGATGGTTAGATTGAAGAAATTTAGCTTCACATTCATCGATTTAGCCCACGTGAACTCAGATTTGATGGATTGAAGAAATTAGCTTCGCATTCTCGATTTAGCCCACGTGAACTCAGATTTGATGGTTAGATTGAAGAAATTTAGCTTCACATTCGTCGATTTAGCCCACGTGAACTCAGATTTGATGGTTAGATTGAAGAAATTTAGCTTCACATTCATCGATTTAGCCCACGTGAACTCAGATTTGATGGTTAGATTGAAGAAATTTAGCTTCACATTCATCGATTTAGCCCACGTGAACTCAGATTTGATGGTTAGATTGAAGAAATTAGCTTCACATTCATCGTAGCCCACGTGAACTCAGATTGATGGTTAGATTGAAGAAATTTAGCTTCATTCGTCGATTTAGCCCACGTGAACTCAGATTTGATGGTTAGATTGAAGAAATTTAGCTTCACATTCATCGATTTAGCCCACGTGAACTCAGATTTGATGGTAGATTGAAGAAATTTAGCTTCACATTTCATCGATTTAGCCCACGTGAACTCAGATTTGATGGTTAGATTGAAGAATTTAGCTTCACATTCGTCGATTTAGCCACGTGAACTCAGATTTGATGGTTAGATTGAAGAAATTTAGCTTCACATTCATCGATTTAGCCCACGTGAACTCAGATTTGATGGTAGATTGAAGAAAATTTAGCTTCACTTCATCGATTTAGCCCACGTGAACTCAGATTTGATGGTTAGATTGAAGAAATTTAGCTTCACATTCGTCGATTTAGCCCACGTGAACTCAGATTTGATGGTTAGATTGAAGAAATTTAGCTTCACATTCATCGATTTAGCCCACGTGAACTCAGATTTGATGGTTAGATGAAGAAATTTAGCTTCACATTCATCGATTTAGCCCACGTGAACTCAGATTTGATGGATTGAAGAAATTTAGCTTCACATTCATCGATTTAGCCCACGTGAACTCAGATTTGATGGTTAGATTGAAGAATTTAGCTTCACATTCTCGATTTAGCCCACGTGAACTCAGATTGATGGTCAGAATTGAAGAAATTTAGCTTCACATTCGTCGATTTAGCCCACGTGACTCAGATTTGATGGTTAGATTGAAGAAATTTAGCTCACATTCATCGATTTAGCCCACGTGAACTCAGATTTGATGGTTAGATTGAAGAAATTTAGCTTCACATTCATCGATTTAGCCCACGTGAACTCAGATTTGATGGTTAGATTGAAGAAATTTAGCTTCACATTCATCGATTTAGCCCACGTGAACTCAGATTTGATGGTCAGATTGAAGAAAATTTAGCTTCACATTCATCGATTTAGCCCAGTGAACTCAGATTTGATGGTTAGATTGAAGAAATTTAGCTTCACATTCGTCGATTAGCCCACGTGAACTCAGATTGATGGTTAGATTGAAGAAATTTAGCTTCACATTCATCGATTTAGCCCACGTGAACTCAGATTTGATGGTAGATTGAAGAAAATTTGCTTCACATTCATCGATTAGCCACGTGAACTCAGATTTGATGGTTAGATTGAAGAAATTTAGCTTCATTCGAGATTAGCCCACGTGAACTCAGATTTGATGGTTAGATTGAAGAGATTTAGCTTCATTCATCGATTAAGCCCACGTACTCAGATTTGATGTTAGATTGAAGAATTAGCTTCATTCATCGATTTAGCCACGTGAACTCAGATTGATGGTAGATTGAAGAATTAGCTTCACATTCATCGATTTAGCCAACGTGAACTCAGATTTGATGGTTAGATTGAGAAATTTAGCTTCACATTCATCGATTTAGCCACACGTGAACTCAGATTTGATGGTTAGATTGAAGAAATTTAGCTTCACATATCGATTTAGCCCACGTGAACTCAGATTTGATGGTTAGATTGAAGAAATTTAGCTTCACATTCATCGATTTAGCCACGTGAACTCAGATTTGATGGTTAGATTGAAGAATTTAGCTTCACATTCATCGATTTAGCCCACGTGAACTCAGATTTGATGGTAGATGAAGAAATTTAGCTCACATTCATCGATTTAGCCCACGTGAAACTCAGATTTGATGGTAGATTAAGAAATTTAGCTTCACATTCATCGATTTAGCCCACGTGAACTCAGATTTGATGGTTAGATTGAAGAAATTTAGCTTCACATTCATCGATTTAGCCCACGTGAACTCAGATTTGATGGTCAGATTGAAGAAATTTAGCTTCATCATCCGATTTAGCCCACGTGAACTCAGATTGATGGTTAGATTGAAGAAATTTAGCTTGGCATTCATCGATTTAGCCCACGTGAACTCAGATTTGATGGTAGATTGAAGAAATTTAGCTTCACATTCATCGTTTAGCCCACGTGACTCAGATTTGATGGTTAGATTGAAGAAATTAGCTTCACATTCATCGATTTAGCCCACGTGAACTCAGATTTGATGGTTAGATTGAAGAAATTTAGCTTCACATTCATCGATTTAGCCCACGTGAACTCAGATTTGATGGTTAGATTGAAGAAATTTAGCTTCACATTCATCGATTTAGCCCACGTGAACTCAGATTTGATGGTTAGATTGAAGAATTTAGCTTCACATTCATCGATTTAGCCCACGTGAACTCAGATTTGATGGTTAGATTGAAGAAATTTAGCTTCACATTCATCGATTTAGCCCACGTGAACTCAGATTTGATGGTTAGATTGAAGAAATTTAGCTTCCATTCATCGATTTAGCCCACGTGAACTCAGATTTGATGGTTAGATTGAAGAAATTTAGCTTCACATTCGTCGATTTAGCCACGTGAACTCAGATTTGATGGTTAGATTGAAGAATTTAGCTTCACATTCATCGATTTAGCCCACGTGAACTCAGATTTGATGGTTAGATGAAGAAATTTAGCTTCACATTCATCGATTAGCCCACGTGAACTCAGATTTGATGGTTAGATTGAAGAAATTTAGCTTCACATTCATCGATTTAGCCCACGTGAACTCAGATTTGATGGTTAGATTGAAGAAATTTAGCTTCACTTCATCGATTTAGCCACGTGAACTCAGATTTGATGGTTAGATTGAAGAAATTTAGCTTCACATTCATCGATTTAGCCCACGTGAACTCAGATTTGATGGTTAGATTGAAGAAATTTAGCTTCACATTCATCGATTTAGCCACGTGAACTCAGATTTGATGGTTAGATTGAAGAATTTAGCTTCACATTCATCGATTTAGCCCACGTGAACTCAGATTTGATGGTTAGATTGAAGAATTTAGCTTCATTCATCGATTTAGCCCACGTGAACTCAGATTTGATGGTTAGATTGAAGAAATTTAGCTTCATTCATCGATTTAGCCACGTGAACTCAGATTTGATGGTTAGATTGAAGAAATTAGCTTCACATTCATCGATTTAGCCCACGTGAACTCAGATTTGATGGTTAGATTGAAGAATTTAGCTTCGCATTCATCGATTTAGCCCACGTGAACTCAGATTTGATGGTTAGATTGAGAGAAATTTAGCTTCACATTCATCGATTTAGCCCACGTGAACTCAGATTTGATGGTAGATTGAAGAAATTTAGCTTCGCATTCATCGATTTAGCCCACGTGAACTCAGATTTGATGGTTAGATTGAAGAAATTTAGCTTCATTCATCGATTTAGCCCACGTGAACTCAGATTTGATGGTTAGATTGAAGAAATTTAGCTTCACATTCATCGATTTAGCCCACGTGAACTCAGATTTGATGGTTAGATTGAAGAAATTTAGCTTCACATTCATCGATTTAGCCCACGTGAACTCAGATTTGATGGTTAGATTGAAGAAATTTAGCTTCACATTCATCGATTTAGCCCACGTGACTCAGATTTGATGGTTAGATTGAAGAAATTTAGCTTCAATTTCATCGATTTAGCCCACGTGAACTCAGATTTGATGGTTAGATTGAAGAAATTTAGCTTCACATTCATCGATTTAGCCCACGTGAACTCAGATTTGATGGTTAGATTGAAGAAATTTAGCTTCACATTCATCGATTTAGCCCACGTGAACTCAGATTTGATGGTAGATTGAAGAAATTTAGCTTCACATTCATCGATTTAGCCCACGTGAACTCAGATTTGATGGTTAGATTGAAGAAATTTAGCTTCACATCTCGATTTAGCCCACGTGAACTCAGATTTGATGGTAGATTGAAGAAATTTAGCTTCATTCATCGATTTAGCCCACGTGAACTCAGATTGATGGTTAGATTGAAGAAATTTAGCTTCTCTCGATTTAGCCCACGTGAACTCAGATTTGATGGTTAGATTGAAGAAATTTAGCTTCACATTCATCGATTTAGCCCACGTGAACTCAGATTTGATGGTTAGATTGAAGAAATTTAGCTTCACATTCATCGATTTAGCCCACGTGAACTCAGATTTGATGGTTAGATTGAAGAAATTTAGCTTCACATTCTCGATTTAGCCACGTGAACTCAGATTTGATGGTTAGATTGAAGAAATTTAGCTTCACATTCATCGATTTAGCCCACGTGAACTCAGATTTGATGGTTAGATTGAAGAAATTTAGCTTCACATTCATCGATTTAGCCCACGTGAACTCAGATTTGATGGTTAGATTGAAAGAAATTTAGCTTCACATTCATCGATTTAGCCCACGTGAACTCAGATTTGATGGTTAGATTGAAGAAATTAGCTTCACATTCATCGATTTAGCCCACGTGAACTCAGATTTGATGGTTAGATTGAAGAAATTTAGCTTCATTCATCGATTTAGCCCACGTGAACTCAGATTTGATGGTTAGATTGAAGAAATTTAGCTTCACATTCATCGATTTAGCCCACGTGAACTCAGATTTGATGTTAGATTGAAGAAATTAGCTTCACATTCATCGATTTAGCCCACGTGAACTCAGATTTGATGGTTAGATTGAAGAAATTTAGCTTCACATTCATCGATTTAGCCCACGTGAACTCAGATTTGATGGTTAGATTGAAGATTTAGCTTCACATTCATCGATTTAGCCCACGTGAACTCAGATTTGATGGTTAGATTGAAGAAATTTAGCTTCACATTCATCGATTTAGCCACGTGAACTCAGATTTGATGGTAGATTGAAGAAATTTAGCTTCACATTCATCGATTTAGCCCACGTGAACTCAGATTTGATGGTTAGATTGAAGAAATTTAGCTTCACATTCATCGATTTAGCCCACGTGAACTCAGATTTGATGGTTAGATTGAAGAAATTTAGCTTCCATTCATCGATTTAGCCCACGTGAACTCAGATTTGATGGTTAGATTGAAGAAATTTAGCTTCCATTTCGATCTATTTAGCCACGTGAACTCAGATTTGATGGTTAGATTGAAGAAATTTAGCTTCACATTCACGATTTAGCCACGTGAACTCAGATTTGATGGTTAGATTGAAGAAATTTAGCTTCACATTCATCGATTTAGCCCACGTGAACTCAGATTTGATGGTTAGATTGAAGAAATTTAGCTTCAATTCATCGAGCCCACGTGAACTCAGATTTGATGGTTAGATTGAAGAAATTTAGCTCACATTCATCGATTTAGCCCACGTGAACTCAGATTGATGGTTAGATTGAAGAAATTTAGCTTCACATTCATCGATTTAGCCCACGTGAACTCAGATTTGATGGTTAGATTGAAGAAATTTAGCTTCATTCAGATTTAGCCACGTGAACTCAGATTGATGGTTAGATTGAAGAATTTAGCTTCATTCATCGATTAGCCCACGTGAACTCAGATTTGATGGTTAGATTGAAGAAATTTAGCTTCACATTCATCGATTTAGCCCACGTGAACTCAGATTTGATGGTTAGATTGAAGAAATTTAGCTTCACATTCTCGATTTAGCCCACGTGAACTCAGATTTGATGGTTAGATTGAAGAAATTTAGCTTCACATTCTCGATTTAGCCCACGTGAACTCAGATTTGATGGTTAGAAGAAGAAATTTAGCTTCCATTCATCGATTTAGCCCACGTGAACTCAGATTTGATGGTTAGATTGAAGAAATTTAGCTTCACATTCTCGATTTAGCCCACGTGAACTCAGATTTGATGGTTAGATTGAAGAAATTTAGCTTCACATTCATCGATTTAGCCCACGTGAACTCAGATTTGATGGTTAGATTGAAGAAATTTAGCTTCACATTCATCGATTTAGCCCACGTGAACTCAGATTTGATGGTTAGATTGAAGAGAAATTAGCTTCACATTCATCGATTTAGCCCACGTGAACTCAGATTTGATGGTTAGATTGAAGAAATTTAGCTTCACATTCATCGATTAGCCACGTGAACTCAGATTTGATGGTTAGATTGAAGAAATTTAGCTTCACATTCATCGATTTAGCCACGTGAACTCAGATTTGATGGTTAGATTGAAGAAATTTAGCTTCACATTCATCGATTTAGCCCACGTGAACTCAGATTTGATGGTTAGATTGAAGAAATTTAGCTTCACATTCATCGATTTAGCCCACGTGAACTCAGATTTGATGGTTAGATTGAAGAAATTTAGCTTCATTCATCGATTTAGCCCACGTGAACTCAGATTGATGGTTAGATTTGAAGAATTTAGCTTCACATTCATCGATTTAGCCCACGTGAACTCAGATTTGATGGTTCAGATTGAAGAAATTAGCTTCACATTCATCGATTTAGCCCACGTGAACTCAGATTTGATGGTTAGATTGAAGAAATTTAGCTTCACATTCATCGATTTAGCCCACGTGAACTCAGATTTGATGGTTAGATTGAAGAAATTTAGCTTCACATTCATCGATTTAGCCCACGTGAACTCAGATTTGATGGTTAGATTGAAGATTTAGCTTCACATTCATCGATTTAGCCCACGTGAACTCAGATTTGATGGTTAGATTGAAGAAATTTAGCTTCACATTCATCGATTTAGCCCACGTGAACTCAGATTTGATGGTTAGATTGAAGAAATTTAGCTTCACATTCATCGATTTAGCCCACGTGAACCCAGATTTGATGGTTAGATGAAGAATTTAGCTTCACATTCATCGATTTAGCCCACGTGAACTCAGATTTGATGGTTAGATTGAAGAAATTTAGCTTCGCATTCATCGATTTAGCCCACGTGAACTCAGATTTGATGGTTAGATTGAAGAAATTATCTTCGCTTTCATCGATTTAGCCCACGTGAACTCAGATTTGATGGTTAGATTGAAGAAATTTAGCTTCACATTCATCGATTTAGCCCACGTGAACTCAGATTTGATGGTTAGATTGAAGAAATTTAGCTTCACATTCATCGATTTAGCCCACGTGAACTCAGATTTGATGGTTAGATTGAAGAAATTTAGCTTCACATTAAACGATTTAGCCCACGTGAACTCAGATTTGATGGTTAGATTGAAGAAATTTAGCTTCACATTCATCGATTTAGCCCACGTGAACTCAGATTTGATGGTTAGATTGAAGAAATTTAGCTTCACATTCATCGATTTAGCCCACGTGAACTCAGATTTGATGGTTAGATTGAAGAAATTTAGCTTCACATTCATCGATTTAGCCCACGTGAACTCAGATTTGATGGTTAGATTGAAGAAATTTAGCTTCACATTCATCGATTTAGCCCACGTGAACTCAGATTTGATGGTTAGATTGAAGAAATTTAGCTTCACATTCATCGATTTAGCCCACGTGAACTCAGATTTGATGGTTAGATTGAAGAAATTTAGCTTCATTCATCGATTTAGCCCACGTGAACTCAGATTTGATGGTTAGATGAAGAAATTTAGCTTCACATTCATCGATTTAGCCCACGTGAACTCAGATTTGATGGTTAGATTGAAGAAATTTAGCTTCACATTCATCGATTTTAGCCCACGTGAACTCAGATTTGATGGTAGATTGAAGAAATTTAGCTTCACATTCATCGATTTAGCCACGTGAACTCAGATTTGATGGTTAGATTGAAGAAATTTAGCTTCACATTCATCGATTTAGCCCACGTGAACTCAGATTTGATGGTTAGATTGAAGAAATTTAGCTTCACATTCATCGATTTAGCCCACGTGAACTCAGATTTGATGGTTAGATTGAAGAAATTTAGCTTCTCATCGATTTAGCCCACGTGAACTCAGATTTGATGGTTAGATTGAAGAAATTTAGCTTCACATTCATCGATTTAGCCCACGTGAACTCAGATTTGATGGTTAGATTAGAAATTTAGCTTCACATTCATCGATTTAGCCCACGTGAACTCAGATTGATGGTTAGATTGAAGAAATTTAGCTTCACATTCACGATTTAGCCCACGTGAACTCAGATTTGATGGTTAGATTGAAGAAATTTAGCTTCACATTCATCGATTTAGCCCACGTGAACTCAGATTTGATGGTAGATTGAAGAAATTTAGCTTCACATTCATCGATTTAGCCCACGTGAACTCAGATTTGATGGTAGATTGAAGAAATTAGCTTCACATTCATCGATTTAGCCACGTGAACTCAGATTTGATGGTTAGATTGGAAGAAATTTAGCTTCACATTCATCGATTTAGCCCACGTGAACTCAGATTTGATGGTTAGATTGAAGAAATTTAGCTTTCACATTCATCGATTTAGCCCACGTGAACTCAGATTTGATGGTTAGATTGAAGAAATTTAGCTTCACATTCATCGATTTAGCCCACGTGAACTCAGATTTGATGGTTAGATTGAAGAAATTTAGCTTCACATTCATCGATTTAGCCCACGTGAACTCAGATTTGATGGTTAGATTGAAGAAATTTAGCTTCGCATTCATCGATTTAGCCCACGTGAACTCAGATTTGATGGTTAGATTGAAGAAATTTAGCTTCACATTCATCGATTTAGCCCACGTGAACTCAGATTTGATGGTTAGATTGAAGAAATTTAGCTTCACATTCATCGATTTAGCCCACGTGAACTCAGATTTGATGGTTAGATTGAAGAAATTTAGCTTCCCATTCATCGATTTAGCCCACGTGAACTCAGATTTGATGGTTAGATTGAAGAAATTTAGCTTCACATTCATCGATTTAGCCCACGTGAACTCAGATTTGATGGTTAGATTGAAGAAATTTAGCTTCACATTCATCGATTTAGCCCACGTGAACTCAGATTTGATGGTAGATTGAAGAAATTTAGCTTCACATTCATCGATTTAGCCCACGTGAACTCAGATTTGATGGTTAGATTGAAGAAATTTAGCTTCACATTCATCGATTTAGCCCACGTGAACTCAGATTTGATGGTTAGATTGAAGAAATTTAGCTTCACATTCATCGATTTAGCCACGTGAACTCAGATTTGATGGTTAGATTGAAGAAATTAGCTTCACATTCATCGATTTAGCCCACGGAACTCAGATTTGATGGTAGATTGAGAAATTTAGCTTCACATTCATCGATTTAGCCCACGTGAACTCAGATTTGATTTAGATTGAAGAAATTTAGCTTCATTCATCGATTAGCCCACGTGAACTCAGATTTGATGGTTAGATTGAAGAAATTTAGCTTCACATTCATCGATTTAGCCCACGTGAACTCAGATTTGATGTTAGATTGAAGAAATTTAGCTTCGCATTCATCGATTTAGCCCACGTGAACTCAGATTTGATGGTTAGATTGAGAAATTAGCTTCACATTCTCGATTTAGCCCACGTGAACTCAGATTTGATGGTTAGATTGAAGAAATTTAGCTTCACATTCATCGATTAGCCCACGTGAACTCAGATTTGATGGTAGATTGAAGAAATTTAGCTTCACATTCTCGATTTAGCCCACGTGAACTCAGATTTGATGGTAGATTGAAGAAATTTAGCTTCACATTCGTCGATTTAGCCACGTGAACTCAGATTTGATGGTTAGATTGAAGAAATTTAGCTTCACATTCGTCGATTTAGCCCACGTGAACTCAGATTTGATGGTTAGATTGAAGAAATTTAGCTTCACATTCATCGATTTAGCCCACGTGAACTCAGATTGATGGTTAGATTGAAGAAATTTAGCTTCACATTCATCGATTTAGCCCACGTGAACTCAGATTTGATGGTTAGATTGAAGAAATTTAGCTTCACATTCATCGATTTAGCCCACGTGAACTCAGATTTGATGGTTAGATTGAAGAAATTAGCTTCACATTCATCGATTTAGCCACGTGAACTCAGATTTGATGGTAGATTGAAGAAATTTAGCTTCACATTCATCGATTTAGCCCACGTGAACTCAGATTTGATGGTTAGATTGAAGAAATTTAGCTTCACATTCATCGATTTAGCCCACGTGAACTCAGATTTGATGGTCAGATTGAAGAAATTAGCTTCACATTCATCGATTTAGCCCCCGTGAACTCAGATTTGATGGTTAGATTGAAGAAATTAGCTTCACATTCATCGATTTAGCCCACGTGAACTCAGATTTGATGGTTAGATTGAAGAAATTTAGCTTCACATTCATCGATTTAGCCCACGTGAACTCAGATTTGATGGTTAGATTGAAGAAATTTAGCTTCACATTCATCGATTTAGCCCACGTGAACTCAGATTTGATGGTTAGATTGAAGAAATTTAGCTTCGCATTCATCGATTTAGCCCACGTGAACTCAGATTTGATGGTTAGATTGAAGAAATTTAGCTTCACACTCATCGATTTAGCCCACGTGAACTCAGATTTGATGGTTAGATTGAAGAAATTTAGCTTCACATTCATCGATTTAGCCCACGTGAACTCAGATTTGATGGTTAGATTGAAGAAATTTAGCTTCACATTCATCGATTAGCCCACGTGAACTCAGATTTGATGGTTGTTGAGAAGAGATTTAGCTTCGCATTCATCGATTTAGCCCACGTGAACTCAGATTGATGGTAGATTGAAGAAATTTAGCTTCACATTCGTCGATTTAGCCCACGTGAACTCAGATTTGATGGTTAGATTGAAGAAATTTAGCTTCACATTCATCGATTTAGCCCACGTGAACTCAGATTTGATGGTTAGATTGAAGAAATTTAGCTTCACATTCATCGATTTAGCCCACGTGAACTCAGATTTGATGGTTAGATTGAAGAAATTTAGCTTCATTCATCGATTTAGCCCACGTGAACTCAGATTTGATGGTTCAGATTGAAGAAATTTAGCTTCACATTCTCGATTTAGCCCACGTGAACTCAGATTTGATGGTTAGATTGAAGAAATTTAGCTTCACATTCATCGATTTAGCCCACGTGAACTCAGATTTGATGGTAGATTGAAGAATTTAGGCTTCACATTCATCGATTTAGCCCACGTGAACTCAGATTTGATGGTTAGATGAGAAATTTAGCTTCACATTCATCGATTTAGCCCACGTGAACTCAGATTTGATGGTTAGATTGAAGAAATTTAGCTTCACATTCGTCGATTTAGCCCACGTGAACTCAGATTTGATGGTTAGATTGAAGAAATTTAGCTTCACATTCATCGATTTAGCCCACGTGAACTCAGATTTGATGGTTAGATTGAAGAAATTTAGCTTCACATTCATCGATTTAGCCCACGTGAACTCAGATTTGATGGTTAGATTGAAGAAATTTAGCTTCACATTCTCGATTTAGCCCACGTGAACTCAGATTGATGGTTAGATTGAAGAAATTTAGCTTCACATTCATCGATTTAGCCCACGTGAACTCAGATTTGATGGTTAGATTGAAGAAATTAGCTTCACATTCATCGATTTAGCCCACGTGAACTCAGATTTGATGTTCAGATTGAAGAAATTTAGCTTCACATTCATCGATTTAGCCCACGTGAACTCAGATTTGATGGTTAGATTGAAGAAATTTAGCTTCACATTCATCGATTTAGCCCACGTGAACTCAGATTTGATGGTTAGATGAAGAAATTTAGCTTCACATTCATCGATTTAGCCACGTGAACTCAGATTTGATGGTTAGATTGAAGAAATTTAGCTTCACATTCATCGATTTAGCCCACGTGAACTCAGATTTGATGGTAGATGAAGAAATTTAGCTTCACATTCATCGATTTAGCCCACGTGAACTCAGATTTGATGGGTAGATTGAAGAAATTTAGCTTCACATTCATCGATTTAGCCCACGTGAACTCAGATTTGATGGTTAGATTGAAGAAATTTAGCTTCACATTCATCGATTTAGCCCACGTGAACTCAGATTTGATGGTTAGATTGAAGAAATTAGCTTCACATTCATCGATTTAGCCCACGTGAACTCAGATTTGATGGTCAGATTGAAGAAATTTAGCTTCACATTCATCGATTTAGCCCACGTGAACTCAGATTTGATGGTTAGATTGAAGAAATTTAGCTTCACATTCATCGATTTAGCCCACGTGAACTCAGATTTGATGGTTAGATTGAAGAATTTAGCTTCACATTCATCGATTTAGCCCACGTGAACTCAGATTTGATGGTTAGATTGAAGAAATTTAGCTTCGCATTCATCGATTTAGCCCACGTGAACTCAGATTTGATGGTTAGATTGAAGAAATTTAGCTTACATTCATCGATTTAGCCCACGTGAACTCAGATTTGATGGTTAGATTGAAGAAATTTAGCTTCACATTCATCGATTTAGCCCACGTGAACTCAGATTTGATGGTTAGATTGAAGAAATTTAGCTTCGCATTCGATTTAGCCCACGTGAACTCAGATTTGATGGTTAGATTGAAAAATTTAGCTTCACATTCATCGATTTAGCCCACGTGAACTCAGATTTGATGGTAGATTGAAGAAATTTAGCTTCACATTCATCGATTTAGCCCACGTGAACTCAGATTTGATGGTTAGATTGAAGAAATTTAGCTTCACATTCATCGATTTAGCCCACGTGAACTCAGATTTGATGGTTAGATTGAAGAAATTTAGCTTCACATTCATCGATTTAGCCCACGTGAACTCAGATTTGATGGTTAGATTGAAGAAATTTAGCTTCACATTCATCGATTTAGCCCACGTGAATTCAGATTTGATGGTTAGATTGAAGAAATTTAGCTTCACATTCATCGATTTAGCCCACGTGAACTCGATTGATGGTTAGATTGAAGAATTTAGCTTCACATTACGATTTAGCCCACGTGAAACTCAGATTTGATGGTTAGATTGAAGAAATTTAGCTTCACATTCATCGATTTAGCCCACGTGAACTCAGATTTGATGGTTAGATTGAAGAAATTTAGCTTCACATTCATCGATTTAGCCCACGTGAACTCAGATTTGATGGTTAGATTGAAGAAATTTAGCTTCACATTCATCGATTTAGCCCACGTGAACTCAGATTTGATGGTAGATTGAAGAAATTAGCTTCACATTCATCGATTTAGCCCACGTGAACTCAGATTGATGGTTAGATTGAAGAAATTTAGCTTCACATTCATCGATTTTAGCCCACGTGAACTCAGATTTGATGGTTAGATTGAAGAATTTAGCTTCACATTCATCGATTAGCCCACGTGAACTCAGATTTGATGGTTAGATTGAAGAAAATTAGCTTCACATTCATCGATTTAGCCCACGTGAACTCAGATTTGATGGTTAGATGAAGAAATTTAGCTTCACATTCGTCGATTTAGCCCACGTGAACTCAGATTGATGGTTAGATTGAAGAATTTAGCTTCACATTCATCGATTTAGCCCACGTGAACTCAGATTGATGGTTAGATTGAAGAAATTTAGCTTCACATTCATCGAGCCCACGTGAACTCAGATTTGATGGTTAGATTGAAGAAATTTAGCTTCAACATTCATCGATTTAGCCCACGTGAACTCAGATTGATGGTTAGATTGAAGAAGAATTAGCTTCGCATTCTCGATTTAGCCACGTGAACTCAGATTTGATGGTTAGATTGAAGAAATTTAGCTTCATTCATCGATTAGCCCACGTGAACTCAGATTTGATGGTTAGATTGAAGAATTTAGCTTCACATTCGTCGATTAGCCCACGTGAACTCAGATTTGATGGTTAGATTGAAGAATTTAGCTTCACATTCATCGATTTAGCCCACGGAATCAGATTGATGGTTAGATTGAAGAAGATTAGCTTCCATTCGTCGATTTAGCCCACGTGAACTCAGATTTGATGGTTAGATTGAAGAAATTTAGCTTCACATTCATCGATTTAGCCCACGTGAACTCAGATTTGATGGTTAGATTGAAGAAATTTAGCTTCACATTCATCGATTTAGCCCACGTGAACTCAGATTTGATGGTTAGATTGAAGAATTTAGCTTCACATTCATCGATTTAGCCCACGTGAACTCAGATTGATGGTTAGATTGAAGAATTTAGCTTCACATTTCGATTTAGCCCACGTGAACTCAGATTGATGGTTAGATTGAAGAAATTTAGCTCACATATCGATTTAGCCCACGTGAACTCAGATTTGATGGTTAGATGAAGAAATTTAGCTTCACATTCGCGATTTAGCCCACGTGAACTCAGATTTGATGGTTAGATTGAAGAAATTTAGCTTCACATCGATTAGCCCAGTGAACTCAGATTGATGGTTAGATTGAAGAAATTTAGCTTCACATTCATCGATTTAGCCCACGTGAACTCAGATTTGATGGTAGATTGAAGAAATTTAGCTTCACATTCATCGATTTAGCCCACGTGAACTCAGATTTGATGGTTAGATTGAAGAATTTAGCTTCACATTCATCGATTTAGCCCACGTGACTCAGATTTGATGGTTAGATTGAAGAAATTTAGCTTCACATTCATCGATTTAGCCACGTGAACTCAGATTTGATGGTTAGATGAAGAAATTTAGCTTCACATTCATCGATTTAGCCCACGTGAACTCAGATTTGATGGTTAGATTGAAGAAATTAGCTCACATTCATCGATTTAGCCCACGTGAACTCAGATTTGATGGTAGATTGAAGAAATTTAGCTTCACATTCGTCGATTAGCCCACGTGAACTCAGATTTGATGGTTAGATTGAAGAAATTAGCTTCATTCATCGATTAGCCCACGTGAACTCAGATTGATGGTTAGATTGAAGAAATTTAGCTTCACATTCGTCGATTTAGCCCACGTGAACTCAGATTGATGGTTAGATTGAAGAAATTTAGCTTCACATTCATCGATTTAGCCACGTGAACTCAGATTTGATGGTTAGATTGAAGAATTTAGCTTCCATCATGATTAGCCCACGTGAACTCAGATTTGATGGTTAGATTGAAGAAATTTAGCTTCACATTCTCGATTAGCCCACGTGAACTCAGATTTGATGGTTAGATTGAAGAAATTTAGCTTAACATTCATCGATTTAGCCCACGTGAACTCAGATTGATGGTTAGATTGAAGAGATTTAGCTTCACATTCATCGATTAGCCCACGTGACTCAGATTTGATGGTAGATTGAAGAATAGTTAGCTTCATTCATCGATTTAGCCCACGTGAACTCAGATTGATGGTTAGATTGAAGAGATTTAGCTTCACATCCGATTTAGCCCACGTGAACTCAGATTTGATGGTTAGATTGAAGAATTTAGCTTCACATTCATCGATTTAGCCCACGTGAACTCGATTGATGGTTAGATTGAGAGTTTAGCTTCACATCTCGATTTACACGTGAACTCAGATTTGATGGTTAGATTGAAGAAATTTAGCTTCACATTCATCGATTTAGCCACGTGAACTCAGATTTGATGGTAGATTGAAGAAATTAGCTTTCATTCATCGATTTAGCCACGTGAACTCAGATTTGATGGTTAGATTGAAGAGATTAGCTTCGCATTCGTCGATTTAGCCACGTGAACTCAGATTTGATGGTTAGATTGAAGAAGAAAATTTAGCTTACATTCATCGATTTAGCCCACGTGAACTAGATTTGCTGGTTAGATTGAGAGAAGAGATTTAGTCGCATCTCGATTTAGCACACGTGAACTCAGATTGATGGTTAGATGAAAGAAATTTAGCTTCGCATTCATCGATTAGCCCGTGAACTCAGATTTGATGGTAGATTGAAGAGATTAGCTTCATTCTCGATTAGCCCACGTGAACTCAGATTTGATGGTTAGATTGAAGAAAAATTTTCACATTCATCGATTAGCCACGTGAACTCAGATGTGATGGTTAGATTGAAGAAATTTAGCTTCACATTCATCGATTTAGCCCACGTGAACTCGATTTGATGGTTAGATTAGATTGAAGAAATTTAG